>JAHHZJ010004147.1:0-47582 GCA_021437245.1 Aegilops speltoides | reverse complement strand
GGTCACCTATGCCAATACCACGGAAGGTCACCTAGTCTTTGGTGGCAGAACTATGAGGCTATGCTTCGTGGCGATTCCTACTTGGAGGGATTTCATGAGGCATTTCGTGAGCATCACATTCCTCGGGCCCTCCTCGATCGCAAAGAGAAGAGTTACGTAGCTTCACCCGAGTAAGATGGCTGTTGATGCTTCTGAGAGAGTTTGAGAACCTCGCGGTTATGCCACGGAAGAAGTGTCCACGGGCGCCAAAAGCAAGCTAGGTTCGGAAGGGTCTCAACCCCAAGTTGCGTCGTGATCTCCACTGCATCATTGTGATACATTCCAAGCTCTTGTGAACAAGGCCATTAATGCGAGACAGCTCAGCTCACTTACGAGGTCTCGTAAGCACACCGTGATTTGGGATCTTCTTCGGCTCCGGTTCTCGAAGCGCGGATTTGGGTTCGAACTCCGCTCTTCCTCCGGATATTCACCAAGGCCATCTCATGTGGTGCCTCCCCAGCTCGTCGTATGTTCCACCAGGCCTCTTGGTAGCGCTTGTTAGTGCGGTCCCGTCCAACCGGGGACTTGCTTCACATGCGGAAGCGGGACACTATCTGCGTGTTGCTCTCGGACTAGTTATGCTCCACCCGCGAGAAGTCATTGGCCGTGGTAAGCCATCACATAAGATGATCGATGTCAAGTCAGCCCCCGAGCGTGGGCGTGTGCATCACGTCTCGACTAAAGCGCTCATGATGATCCGGATGTCGTTCTTGGTACACTCCTTGTCAATTGTCATCCGACGCCGGTTACATTAATCTTGGAGCATCTCATTCTTTCATTTACGAAGGCTATGCTCGTTTGCACGACATGTCATTTTGTGATATCCAACACCACTTGAAATTCAAACCCCGGGTCTAGATGGCAAACTACAGAATCAGCTATGGTAATGAAATCCTTGTTGATAGACTTGTATTCTTGCATCACTTGTAACCCTCAAGTCCTCGAGATATTAACATCATCTTGGGTATGGGTGGATGACAGATCATCATGCCAAGATTGATTGTTACACGATCTGTTCAGCTTACACACCCATCGGCAAGATAGTCCTTTATCTCCACGAGTTGCAAGCGTAACTCTATTCTCTTAATGCTAGCCCTCTTCCGGACCTTGAAGATATCGGTAGTCCGTGACTTCCGGATGTCTTCGGAGCTGCCGGTGTTCCACAGCGGAGATGTAGAGTTTGTCATAGATCTTATCGAGGAACCGCTCCAATCTCTAGGAGACCTTACAAGATGGCACCCTTAGAACTAGCGAGCTTAGAAACAACATTGATGAGTCCTTGCAAAGGGTTTCATCCGTCCTAGTTCTTCTCCTTGGGCTTTCCCGTCCTCTTCGTCAAGAAGAAGGATGAGTACGGACGGATGGTTGTAGATTATCGTCCGTTAATTTGGTCACGATAAAGAACAAATATCCGCTCCCGGGATCAACGATCGTATGATCACTCATTGGATCCTCGATCTTCTCAAGATGGATTTGAGGTTAGGCTACCACCAAATCAAGATCGAAATGGGGACATTCCTAAAACGGCTTTTGTCACTCGTTATGGTCGATGCAGTACACCGTCATGTCCTTCGGTCTAACCAGCGCTCGATACATTCTCCGCTTGATGAACTCGATCTTCATGGAGTACCTAGATAAGTTAATCGTGGTTTACCTCGATGATATTCTTATTTACTCGAAGAGCGAGGAAGAGCATGCCGAACATCTTAGACTTGTGTTAGAAAAACTCGAGAGCACCGCCTTTATGCCAAGTTCTCCAAGTGTGAATTTTGGTTGCGGAAGTGACCTACCTAGGCCCGTAATCTCGGTAAGGGCATTCTGTCAATCCAGGAGAGTTAAGGCCGTTCTTGATTGGACTCCACGAAACCGTTAAACAAGTTAGGAGTTTCCTTGGTCTAGCCAGCTATTATGCGCTTTGTTGAAAACTTCTCCAAAGTAGCTAAACCCCTCACGGAACTTCTCAAGAAAGATAAAAAGTTTGAGTGGTCCCCACGTGTGAGTCTGTTTTGAGGGCGAAAAGGCGCTGACTTCTGCTCCCATACTTGTGCCACGGTTTCACTAAAGACTTTGTTATCTCTGCGGCGCCTCACAGCGAGGACTAGGTTGCATTCTTATGCAGGATCGTCATGTGATTGCCTATGCATCTCGGATTGCATCCACATGAGGAGAATTATCCTACACATGATCTAGAGCTTGCGGCCGTAGTCTATGCACTCAAGACACTGCGACATTACCTCCTTGAGTAGCGTTGCGAGATCTACACCGATCACGAGTCTCAAGTATATCTTCACCCAACGATTTGAACCTTAGGCAAAGGCGTTGGTTGGAGTTGATCTCAGATTACGACTTAGGGATTACCTACACTCGAGCAAAGCTAATGTCATGGTGATGCTAAGCCGTAAATCCTATTGCAACAATCTCATGTTGCGGCGAGTGACCACTTCTCCATGAGAATTACGTAAGCTTAACCTTCACATTGCTCCTCATGGTTCCTCTCTACCTTGGTGGCGAAACCTACTCTTGAGGATCAGATCATAACTAGCCGTTGATGTACGGGTATTTCTCGAATCAAGGATAATGTGAAGGGAGTTCTGGTAGTTTCTCTATGATGATCGAGGTGTTGTTTTCTTCAGAACCGTTTGGTGGTCCCAGAAGCAGCATCGACAACTGATTCTTAAGGGCGCATGAATCTCCTCACGATTCATCGGTAGTACTAAGATGTATCGGGACCTCGCCGGAGGTTACGGTGGACTAGGATGAAGAGAAATTGCTGGTTTATCGCTAATTGTGGCGTTTGTCGTCGCGTTAAGCGACATCAAAGACCTCTTGGCACCCTTGACCTTTAGCTATTCTAGTGGAAATGGGATAAAGTTGGTATGGACTTCATCACCGGCTTTCCCGGGACCAAGAAAGGAATAACGCTATCTTCGTAGTCATTGATCGTCTTTCCAAAGTGGCTCACTTCCTACCTTTAGAGAGTATCCTTGCTAGTCATTGGATCTTAAGTAGAAGTATATAGGCGATTTCCTTAGGGTATCCTATGAATCGCATTTTTCGACTTGGGTTCGAGCTTTTCGGGTTGAAGTTTCTTGACATAAGCATCGCATCCCCAAACTTTTAAGCGACGGCAGGGTTTCTTCCCAAACCATAATTCATCGGTGTCGTCTCAGCAGTTTAGAGCGGTGCCCTATTTAAAGTGAATGTAGCTGTCTCTAGGCGTATCCCCAAAATGATAGCGGTAAATCGGTAAGAACATCATAGACGCACCATATCCAATAGAGTGCGATTGACGTTCGGACACACCGTTTATTTGAGGTGTTCGGCGGCGTGAGTTGTGAACGATTCCACATTTTCTTAAGTGTGTGCCAAATTAAGTGACTTAAATATTCTCCTCCACGATCGATCGTGGAACTTTATCTTTCATCACGTTGATTCTCCACCTCATCGAAATTCCTTGAACTTTTCAAGGTCTCGAGACTTGTGTTTCATTAAGTAGACATACCCATATCTACTTAAGTCATCGGTGAGTGAGAACATAACGATATCCTCATGAGCCTCAACGCTCATTGGACCCTTTTCGGTATGTATGATTTCCAACAAGTTGGTTGCTCGCTCCATTGTTCAGGAGAAGAGTCTTGGTCATTTGCCTAAGAGCAAGGTTCACATGTGTCAGCGATTCATAATCAAGAGACTCTAAAGTCCATCACATGGAGCTTCTTCATCTTGACACCAATGTGAAGGCGGCGATTGCCACAAGTATGTGGGACTATCGTTATCAACTTTACATCTTTTATCCACACTATGAACATGTAATATAAATTCATTAAGAATAAACCATTGACCATCGGAGCATGACCATAAAACATATCTCTCATATAAATCGAACAACCATTATTCTCGAGACTTAAATGAGTAGCCATCTCGTATCAGCGAGATCCGGATACAATGTTCATGCTCAAACTTGGCACTAAATAACAATTATTGAGGTTTAAAACTAATCCCGTAGGTAAATGTAGAGAAGCGTGCGGCGGCGATCACATCGACCTGGAACCATTCGGCAGCGCGCCGTCACCTCGTCCTCGCCGATCTCCGTTTATTCCGCGCTCCTGCTGTGAGTTACATATGTGAACAGCACGGTATCAAATACCGGAGTTACTCGATCTTGGTAGGTACACATCAATTATGTATATCAAATATACCTTTGGTGTTGCGGCCTTCTTATCCGCTAAGTATTTGGGGCAGTTCGCTTCGGTGCCCTTTCCCAATAAAGCACTTTCGATCTCGAGCTTGGGTCCATTCTTTGACTTCTTCCGGCAAGCTGGCTTCCGGTGGCAACATCTTTGCCGTCCTTCTTGAAGTTCTTCTTACCCTTGCCCTTCTTGAACTTAGTGGTCTTATTGACCATCAACACTTGATGTTCTTTGATTTCAGCCTCTGCTGACTTGACATCGAGAACACTTGGGAATGGTCTTTACCATCCCTGCATGTTGTAGTTCATCACAAAGCTCTTGTAGCTTGGTGGGGCTGATGGAGGATTCTGTCGATGACCGCCTCATCTGGAGGTTAATATTCATTTGGGTCATCTGCGTTGACCAGACATCTTGAGGATGTGCTCCTGACGAACTGTTCTCCTCCATCTTACAACTGTAGAACTTGTGGAGACATCATATCTCTCGACCGGGCATGAGCTTGGAAAACTAGTTTCAGCTCTTGAACATCTCATATGCTCGTGATGCTCAAAAGCGCTTTTGGAGCCCGGTTCTAAGTCAGGCATGCCGCTGAGCGAGGGTAATCATCAAGCGAGTTTGCAGCGTTCATAACGTCTTGGTTCTGCGGGACGGGAGGCGGCACCTAGCGGTCCTTCTAGGACATATTGCTTCTGGCTATGAGGATGATCCTCGGGTTAGGACCCGTCCGTATAGTTGCTGCCATCATCTTTCGACTTGGTTTTCTCTAGGAATGCGTTGAAGTTCATGTTGACATTAGCGTTGGCCATTGATCTACAAGACATATTTGCAAGGTTTTAGACTAAGTTCATGATAATAAAGTTCTTAATCAAATTATGAACTCCCACTTAGATTAGACATCCTCTAGTCATCTAAGTGTTACGATCCGAGTCGACTAGCCGTGTCCGATCATCCGTGAGACGGACTAGTCATCGCGGTGAACATCTTCATGTTGATCGTATCTTCCATACGACCGTGTTCGACCTTCGGGTCTCCGTGTTCGAGGCCATGTCGCACATGCTAGGCTCGTCAAGTTAACCCTAAGTGTTTTATTTGTGTAAAACTGTCTTACACCGTTGTATGTGAGCGTAAGGATCCATCACACCCGATCATCACGTGGTGCTTAGAAACGACGACTGTAGCAGCGGTGCACAGTTAGGGAGAACACTTCTTGAAATTTATAAGGGATCATCTTATTTACTACCGTCGTCCTAAGTAAACAAGATGCATAAACATAATAAACATCACATGCAATTATATAGTTGTGACATGATATGGCCAATATCATCAAGCTCCATTGATCTCCATCTTGGGGCTCCATGATCATCTTGTCACCGACTTGACCCATGATCTCCATCATCATGATCTCCATCATCGTGTCTTCATGAAGTTGTCCGCCAACGACTACTTCTACTTCTATGACTAAGCGTTTAGTAATGAAGTAAAGTAGTTTACATGGCGTTCTTCAATGACGCAGGTCATACTAAAAATAAAGACAACTCCTATGGCTCCTGTTGTCATACTCATCGACATGCAAGTCGTGAATCCTATTACAAGAACATGATCTCATACATCACAATTCATCATTCATCACAACTTCGGCCATATCATCACACATGATCAATGGCAAAAACAAGTTAGGCGTCCTCTAGTTGTTGTGCATCTTTTACGATAGCTGCGATTGGGTTCTAGCAAACGTTTTCTTACCTCGAATCACAATGATTTTGTCAACTTCTATTTACCCTTCATAAGCCCTGTTCATCGATTCCGCCAACTAAAGTGGGAGAGCGGACACCGCCACCACCTTATGCAACTAGTGCATGTCGTTCGGTGGAACGGTCTCACGTGAAATCGTGTAAGGTTGGTCGGGCCGCTTCATCCCCAATACCGTTGAGCAAGAAAAAGACTAGTAGAGGCAAGTAAGATGACAAGATCGCGCCTGACAAATTTGTGTTCTACTCGTGCATTAGAGACTCGCATAGACCTAGCTCATGATGCCCTTGTTGGGGAGCGTTGAGAAAATTAAAATTTTTCTCTGGCTTCCCAAGATCCATCTATGAGTTCATCTAAACTTGAAGATGACATCTACATACCACTTGTAGATCGCGTGCGAAGCTTGCAAGGTGATGATGGAGTCGTGCTCGAGCGTGATTGATCACCGATGCCAAGTCTTGAGCGGACAGCACCTCCGCGTTCAACACCGTGCGGGACGATCGGCGTCTCCTCCTTCTTGATCCAGCAAAGGGAAGGAGGTTGAGGAAGCAGACTCCACACGGCACGGCGGCGTGATGATGGTGGAAGCGGACTCTCAGCAGGGCCCATTGAGCTCTACGGAGGAGAGATGTGTTGGGAGGAGGGCTGCGCCTGGGAGTTGTCAGCAGCCCCCTCCTCCCCCTATATAGGCCCCAGGGGTGGCGGCCTGGAGATCCAATCTCCAGGGGCGGCGAGGGTGGAGTGCCCCCAAGCAGTGGGCCGCCTAGGGTTTCAACCCTAGGCGCGAGGTGAGCCTGAGGCGCACCAGCCTGGGCTGGTTCCCTTCCCCTCAGCCCATGGGGCCCTCAGGATAGGTGGCCCCACCGGTGGACCCGGGACCCTTAGGTGGTCGTACTTCTAGAAACCCGAAACTTTCCCGATGGCGAAACACCACTTCCTATATTATTCTTTACCTCCGGACCCTTAGAACTCCTCGTGACGTCAGGGATCTCATCAGGACTCGAACAACATTCGTGGTCACATACTTGACTTCCACAACCTAGCGTCACGAACCTTAAGTGTGTAGACCCTACGGGTTCGGAACCGAGACATGACGAGGCGACTCTCGGGCAATAACCAACAGCGAGTGCAGATATCCATGTTGGCTCCCACATGCTCCGATGATTTCATCGGTTGAACCACGATGTCGAGATTTGATCAAACCACATGCAATTCCTTTGTCAGATCGATGCGTTACTTGCGAGACGATCGTCGGTATCCCAATACCTTGTTCGGTCTGTTACGGCAAATCACTTTACTCGTCCGTAATGCATGATCCGTGGCCAACACCTTGGTTACATTGAGCTCATTATGATGATGCATTGCGAGTGGGCGGAAGATACCTCTCGGTCATGGGTGACAAATCCGATCTCGATCCGTGTCAACCGCGGATACTTTCGGAGATACCTGTATGCACCTTTATAGTCACCCGATTCGTTGTGACGTTTGATACACCAAAGGCACTCCTCATTGGCAGGAGTTACGATCTCATGGTGAAGGAATAGATACTTGACATTGGCAAAGCTTCTTAAGCGAACTATCGATCTTTTATGCTATGCTTATGATTGGGTCTTGTCCATCACATCATTCTCTAATGATGTGATCCCGTTATCAACGACATCCAATGTCCATAGTCGAAACCATGACTATCTATTGATCTGTGAGCTAGTCGACTAGAGGCTCACTAGGGACTCATTGGGTCTAAGTGTTCACCGTTCCGGATAATACATTTATAGCATGAACAAAAGACAATTATCATGAACATTGAAATATAATAATCCTTTTATTATTGCCTCTAGGGCATATTTCCAACAGTGCATCCAAGGTTCAACTCACGGTAGCTCACTACAATGTGACCTAGTGGTTGGGCCTCTTCTAATGGCGACTCTGCTTCTTCTTCTGAGTTCAACTATAGTTTCTTCTTCTTGTTCAAAAAGTCCTATCTTCCTCTACCTCAAATGGGTCCTCAGCCAATTATCACCCTCATAATACTGACATTTCTTCCTCTTCTGATTGATCATCACATCGATTCTTCCTCTTGTGCTTCTAGCTCTCTCTTGCCTCTTTCCTCTTCCCACCTCTACATCTTCTTCATCAACCATGTAATTAAAGTGCTTCCAATTTGACCATCCTCCTTGAGAGGAATCACTTGTCCTCATAAGCCTCAAATCCTTGATATCCCTCTTCTTCTTCTTCCAAGCGCTTTCGACTTGTTTTGTTTTGCATTTACGCTTTCTTGTGTGCAAACACCGGTAGGAGAACAACAGTGATGTGTGCTACATTGACTCTCAAGACTTCTCCTTCTGATCAACGGCCAAGATAGGGCTCATCGAGATCATAAACAAAGGCTCTTGGTACACCAGGTGAGACAAGTCGGCTTTTAATCTTTGCCTCTAAAAAAAAAGTGGTATCGGGGTGGACAATACGACTATAAATTAAGCACCAATTTGTCCAGATCTTCCTCTTTATCATCTTATGTGTCTGCGCAGTATCTACCAAATCCAGCCTTTCTCTCCTAAAGATGGATTTTCAATGTTGAAACAAACAATCATATGCATTAAATCCTTGGGTTTCCATCAACATAACCAAATTCAGATAAGTAATATCCCGAACCACATGACTTCATCTCCAATGGTTCTCTTGCATCAAAATGGATCCTTACTTGCCATGTCTTCATCCAAACTACAGAAAAAAATTAATTTCATTTATTCATTATAATTACTCTTAATTTGGAGGCTGCGATGATGCTGAAATTAATTTAAAGTAACACAAAGTCTATTATTTACTAATTTAGCACAAGAGCAAATTTTGGAAACAGCGATAAAAAAAAGTACCATAAATTATAGTACCCGAATGATCTGAACAATTTGGAAACCCACGATGGTTGACTAAATTGAGAGTCAATACACTATGTTACTAGGTTAGTCTAGTCACTTCATTGGATCGAAACCTAATCCCTACTAGATAAAGCGGAAGATGAACAAACCCTAAAATGCCCAATTGGATGAATCGGGAGGTAGGAGAAGGGTACTTACAACCGCAAGTCCATGCGTCGACTCATGGGCTGCTGTAGGGTTTAGCCACCCCCATTTTGATCTTCTTGTAACGGCTCCATGGTGAGTAACATCGACTCCATCGCCAAATCCCGATCGTCACAGCAGGCCCAGACTAAATCATATACATCCCATCGGCTTAGATTCGCTAGGCTTGAAGCAGCATCTCTCACTTGCCGCCCGTGGGCGCCCTGCCCGGCCATGGGCGCCCTACATGCCGCTGGCAGAATCGCCCGATCCATGGACTAGGGTTCGGCGAGGAGGAGGAGGAGAATGAATGTGGCGGGAGCTCATTTGAGTAAGCCGGGGCCAGTTAGGGCAATGCCAAATGCTCTGGTGACCTTGCTGAGCCTGTGAACGCAGCGCCGATTGAATTTGGCTTTGTGGTGGGCCGGCTGTCGGATCGGGCGTCCCACTTGTATCATCACAGCGTTTTAGTCAATTTGCAATTTGGACCAATGTTGGCTCTTGATGCAAAAAATTATGCGTGGTATTCACCAATGCATGTGATGCTGGTTGAGCCGCCGTACGATTAACTTCGCGCTCGATAGAAGGGGCGATGTGGCGACATGCTTGTCGGCGGTCTTAAGTAATTAAATGCGCTAGGTGCTCTCTGAGATCTGATCGATTTTTATCATTTGGCGGTGTTTATTTGTACCACCATAATTGATGTTGAATCGATCGAGTTTTTTGAATAAAATAAATAAAATAGGATAAGAATCCCTCGAGAAAAGAAAGAAAGAAAGGAGATGGATCAGGTCGGCATAAGCATTTGTGTGAGCACAGATGCGGCCGCCATATATAACCATCAACGTTTATTTTCCTTTGTTTGAGAGAGCCAAACCAACCATGAGTTGACGCAGCACACAGCGGCCCGCAGCAGACCCTTCCTTTTATCACTGCCTCCGTCCCTCCTCGAGCCCGCCGCACGCACACATCCTCTCCTCACCCCCGAGATCGGAATCGCGCCCACCTCCGCCGCCGCCATGTCGCCGTCTCTCCTCGGGTCAGCTCCTCTCTCCCCTCACCTTCTCTCTCCGTGCAGCGCAGGTGGAGGTGCTGTGTACTCGAATTGGCTCATCTTCTTTTTGGTTCCTGCTGCAGGGGCTCACCAAGTCGCTGGCCATGACCGTGCTCTCCGAGGTCGGCGACAAGACCTTCTTCGCCGCCGCGGTAACCCCACCTCCCTCCCCTCCCCACTAACCAGCTAACGAGTTCCACTTCTCTCAGCGACTCCCGCAATTTCCTGCGCCAGCAGGCTGTTCGACTGATATGCCTGCCACCGCCGGCGGACACAGGCCGGAGCCAGGGGACCAGGGGAGGGGCGAGCCAGGCGGCAGCAGCAGATTCAGTTTCCGGCCAAGCGCTGACCCAATTCCCGGATTATTAGCTGGGATCAGCTCGCCAACAACTAGTAGATCTTAGCTGAGATTAGCAGCAGCTCGGCTCATCTCACCTGCTCCTTTTCTAATTAAAAGAAAAGCAGAGGTACTAGCTCGGTTCTCTGCTCCTCTATTAGTGGAATTCGGCAGTTTCTTGGATGAATCAGCCTGCCTGCTAGTATGTTCAGCTCACCGCACATGGTTTACACGCATAAAGAGGACCCTGTTGGCCTTTTGTTTGTTTCTTTGTTTTGATTGACTCCGGGGCTGCTGCGCGCGATTTCGCTAGCCACACCAGCTGGGCTCTCCACTTGCGTTGGACTGTTGCTAGGATTTCTGGGCAGATGCATGCTGGCGCTTCCTTTCCCTGAAAACTGTTTCACCACCTGACCAGGGTAAACCTTTAGAAGCATCGTAGCTGCAGTGATTTCTGTTTACAGAATGATTGATGCCTTGATTGGGTCTGGGTAGCAGGACAAAGATATTCCTCTTTAGCGATACACTGATAGTCATTCCCCAGTTCTACAGAGATTTTCCTTTTTTTACTCTGCTATGTTTCTGTTTTGTGTGTTCCTTCATGTCTTGGCTTATCATGTTTTTCATTTACCTTTTACAAGATTCTGGCCATGCGCCATCGGGCTTCGTCCTTGCTGGCTGTCTATCGGCATTAACAGTGAGAATTTTCAGACATGCTCTAATCTAATGTAATGACCTGTATTTTTCTGCTTGACTGACTGAGTTCAAAATTCTAGGTGATGACGGCGCGAGTGCGGAGCAAGTTCACGTGCCGGGAAGCGGCGAACATGGCCTCTGGCCGCAATGGCGAGCTCGGTATTCGGTTGGCAGGCGGCGGCTAAGGCGTAACAAGCTCGGGGAGGGTTTTCGGCGGGGAGCTCAAAGTGGTTCGAGGCGTCGGCGGGCTCGGAAAGGCAGACGGCGTCGTCTGGCGATCTCGAGCGACCCGGCTTAGAAGAAGATGGAGTCGGCGGTCGATTAGGCGTCATTTCGGTTTCTTCGATTATGGCGAAGCGGTGGTCGACAGACGGAGGTGGGCTAAATGCGGTGTGAAAGCGATGGCTGTAGCTCGACAAGCAGCGATGGGGGCGTTGGTGTCGGGGAATAGAGGCGGGGATGAGCAGGGGAAAGTGAGAGAGGCAGGGGTTACGTTAGGCTGGTGGCTCAGGCGAGCGAGGGCTGGCTACGCGTCTTGCCGTGTAGCGGTGGCCTACGCCCTTCCTCTGGAGAGGAAGGCAGCAGGGGGGGTGGAGATGGGCTGGGCAACCCGGCGGCCAGGCCGCAGTAAGCGCCAGTGATCCTTCTCTCTCTCTCCTATTTTCCTTCTGTTTCTATTTATTTTGCTCTGTTTTGATTTAGTAACAATACTAAACCATTTTTGTTTCTTCAATAATTTGGCGAGGGCTGAAAGGATTAATCTAGAGCCCCTCACAAAATATCAAATTATTGAAGCATTAAAGATATACCTAACATATATTTGCTCCAATTCAAATACAATATGTGTTATTTCAAAATTCAAAATGTCATGGAAAAATGTGCATCATCTCTGATTCTGTTTCGAGAATTTCCAAAAATGATGAACATTTTTAAAGCCATTTTGGGTTCACTAAAAAATATATTTTTTAGTAGGACCTATGAATTCCTTTGATGCTAGGGTTTTAAACAATCCCCATTTCAAATTCATTTGAAAAGTTAAACATGATGCTTTACATGAAGGGCTAGCCTACTACATACGGGACCAGGGATGTGACAATACCCATATCTACTTAAGTCATCGGTGAGAGTGAGAACATAACGATATCCTCCATGGAGAGTGAGAACATAACGATATCCTCCATGAGCCTCAACACTCATTGGACCGCACACATCGGTATGTATGATTTCCAACAAGTTGGTTGCTCGCTCCATTGTTCCGGAGAACGGAGTCTTGGTCATTTGCCTAAGAGGCAAGGTTAGCATGTGTCAAACGATTCATAATCAAGAGACTCTAAAGTCCATCAGCATGGAGCTTCTTCATGCGCTTGACACCAATGTGACCAAGGCGGCAAAGCCACAAGTATGTGGGACTATCGTTATCAACTTTACATCTTTTGCATCCACACTATGAACATGTGTAATATTACGCTCGAGATTCATTAAGAATAAACCATTGACCATCTGGAGCATGACCATAAAACATATCTCTCATATAAATCGAACAACCATTATTCTCGGACTTAAATGAGTAGCCATCTCGTATCAAACGAGATCCGGATACAATGTTCATGCTCAAACTTGGCACTAAATAACAATTATTGAGGTTTAAAACTAATCCGTAGGTAAATGTAGAGGCAGCGTGCGGCGAGCGATCACATCGACCACGGAACCATTCCCGACGCGCGCCGTCACCTCGTCGCCGCCAGTCTCCGTTTATTCCGCAGCTCTGCTGTGAGTTACATATGTGAGCAACGGCACCGTATCAAATACCGGAGTTACTACGAGTAATCGTAAGGTACACATCAATTACATGTATATCAAATATACCTTTGGTGTTGCGGCCTTCTTATCCGCTAAGTATTTGGGGCAGTTCCGCTTCGGTGCCTTTCCTTGCAATAAAAGCACTCGATCTCGTGCTTGGGTCCATTCTTTGACTTCTTCCGGCAAGCGGCTTACGGGCGCGCAACATCTTTGCCGTCCTTCTTGAAGTTCTTCTTACCCTTGCCCTTCTTGAACTTAGTGGTCTTATTGACCATCAACACTTGATGTTCTTTCTTGATTTCAGCCTCTGCTGACTTCACATCGAGAACACTTCAGAATGGTCTTTACCATCCCCGCATGTTGTAGTTCATCACAAAGCTCTTGTAGCTTGGTGGGAGCGATCGAGGATTCTGTCCAATGACCGCCTCATCTCGGAGGTTAATATTCAACTGGTCATACGAGTGCAACCTGCACATCTTCGGATGTGCTCACCGACGTAACTGTTCTCCTCCATCTTACAATCTGTAGAACTTGTCGGAGACATCATATCTCTCGACCGGGCATGAGCTTGGAAAACTAGTTTCAGCTCTTGAACATCTCATATGCTCCGTGATGCTCAAAACGCTTTTGGAGCCCGGTTCTAAGTGTAGAGCATGCCGCATCGAACGAGGGAGTAATCATCGGTAGCGAGTTTGCCAAGCGCTCATAACGCCTTGGTTCTTCGGGACGGAGCGGCACCTAGCGGTCCTTCTAGGACATATTGCTTCTGGCAGCTATGAGGATGATCTCGTGTTCCGGACCCAGTCCGTATAGTTGCTGCCATCATCTTTCAGCTTGGTTTTCTCTAGGAATGCGTTGAAGTTCATGTTGACATTAGCGTTGGCCATTGATCTACAAGACATATTTGCAAAGGTTTTAGACTAAGTTCATGATAATAAAGTTCTTAATCAAAATTATGAACTCCCACTTAGATTAGACATCCCTCTAGTCATCTAAGTGTTACACGATCCGAGTCGACTAGCCCGTGTCCGATCATCACGTGAGACGGACTAGTCATCGTCGGTGAACATCTTCATGTTGATCGTATCTTCCATACGACTCGTGTTCGACCTTTCGGTCTCCGTGTTCCGAGGCCATGTCTGCACATGCTAGGCTCGTCAAGTTAACCCTAAGTGTTTTCATTGTGTAAAACTGTCTTACACCCGTTGTATGTGAACGTAAGGATCCATCACACCCGATCATCACGTGGTGCTTAGAAACGACGAACTGTAGCAACGGTGCACGTTAGGGAGAACACTTCTTGAAATTTATAAGGATCATCTTATTTACTACCGTCGTCCTAAGTAAACAAGATGCATAAACATAATAAACATCACATGCAATTATATAGTTGTGACATGATATGGCCAATATCATCAAGCTCCATTGATCTCCATCTTCGGGCTCCATGATCATCTTGTCACCGGCTTGACACCATGATCTCCATCATCATGATCTCCATCATCGTGTCTTCATGAAGTTGTCACGCCAAACGACTACTTCTACTTCTATGACTAACGCGTTTAGTAATGAAGTAAAGTGGTTTACATGGCGTTCTTCAATGACACGCAGGTCATACAAAAATAAAGACAACTCCTATGGCTCCTGCGGTTGTCATACTCATCGACATGCAAGTCGTGAATCCTATTACAAGAACATGATCTCATACATCACAATTCATCATTCATCACAACTTCGGCCATATCACATCACATGATCAATCGCTGCAAAAACAAGTTAGGCGTCCTCTAGTTGTTGTTTGCATCTTTTACGTAGCTGCGATTGGGTTCTAGCAAGAACGTTTTCTTACCTACGAATCACCACAACGTGATTTTGTCAACTTCTATTTACCCTTCATAAGGGCCCTGTTCATCGATTCCGCTCCAACTAAAGTGGGAGAGACAGACACCCGCCACCACCTTATGCAACTAGTGCATGTCGATCGGTGGAACCGGTCTCACGTAAAATGCGTGTAAGGTTGGTCCGGCCGCTTCATCCCACAATACCGTTGAGCAAGAAAAGACTAGTAGAGGCAAGTAAGATGACAAGATCAACGCCCACAACAAATTTGTGTTCTACTCGTGCATTAGAGAACTACGCATAGACCTAGCTCATGATGCCACCGTTGGGGAACGTTGCGAAAAATTAAAATTTTTCCTCACGGCTTCACCAAGATCCATCTATGAGTTCATCTAAGCAACGAGTAACGGAGAGAGATGACATCTACATACCACTTGTAGATCGCGTGCGAAAGCTTGCAAGGTGATGATGGAGTCGTACTCGAACGTGATTCAGATCACCGATGCCAAGTGCTGAGCGGACAGCACCTCCGCGTTCAACACACGTGCGGACGATCGGCGTCTCCTCCTTCTTGATCCAGCAAGGGGAAGGAGAGGTTGAGGAAGACAGCTCCACCGGCGGACGACGGCGTGATGATGGTGGAGAAGCAAGATCTCAAGCAGGCTTGACGAGCTCTACGGAGGAGGAGATGTGTTGGGGAGGGAGGGCTGCGCCTTGGGAGTTGTGTACAGCAGCCCCCTCCCCCCCCCTATATAGGCCCCAGGTGGCGGCCCCTGAGATCCAATCTCCAAGGGGGCGGCGGCAGGGGTGGAGTGCCCCCAAGCCGGTGGGCGCCCCCCCCTAGGGTTTCAACCCTAGGCGCGAGGTGGGCCTGGGGCGCACCAGCCCCTGTGGGCTGGTTCCTTCCCCTCGGCCCATGGGGCCCTCCGGATAGGTGGCCCCACCGGTGGACCTCGGGACCCTTCCGGTGGTCCCTGTGCTTTCCGAAACCCCAAACTTTCCGATGGCGAAACACCACTTCCTATATATTATTCTTTACCTCCGGACCCTTCCGAACTCCTCGTGACGTCCGGATCTCATCCGGACTCGAACAACATTCGGTGGTCACATACTTGACTTCCTACAAACCCTAAGCGTCACCGAACCTTAAGTGTAGACCCTACGGGTTCGGAGACACGCAGACATGACCGAGACGACTCTCGGGCAATAACCAACAGCGGGTCTGGATATCCATGTTGGCTCCCACATGCTCCTCGATGATTTCATCGGTTGAACCACGATGTCGAGGATTTGATCAAACCACGTATGCAATTCCTTTGTCAATCGATGCGTTACTTGCCCGAGACCCGATCGTCGGTATCCCAATACCTTGTTCAGTCTCGTTACCTGGCAAGTCACTTTACTCGTACCATAATGCATGATCCCGTGGCCAACACCTTGGTCACATTGAGCTCATTATGATGATGCATTACCGAGTGGGCCCAGAGATACCTCTCCGTCATACGGAGTGACAAATCCCAGTCTCGATCCGTGTCAACCCAATGATACTTTCGGAGATACCGTAATGCACCTTTATAGTCACCCAGTTACGTTGTGACGTTTGATACACCCAAGGCACTCCTACGGTAACCGGGAGTTACACGATCTCATGGTCGAAGGAATAGATACTTGACATTGGCAAAGCTTCTAGCAAACGAACTATCCGATCTTTTATGCTATGCTTATGATTGGGTCTTGTCCATCACATCATTCTCCTAATGATGTGATCCCGTTATCAACGACATCCAATGTCCATAGTCGAAAACCATGACTATCTATTGATCTGTGAGCTAGTCAACTAGAGGCTCACTAGGGACTCATTGGGTCTAAGTGTTCACACGTGTATTACGATTTCCGGATAATACATTTATAGCATGAACAAAAGACAATTATCACGAACATTGAAATATAATAATCCTTTTATTATTGCCTCTAGGGCATATTTCCAACAGTCTCCCACTTGCACTAGAGTCACCAATCTAGTTACATTGTGATGAATCGAACACCCATAGAGTCCTGGTGTTGATCATGTTTTGCACGCGAGAGAGTTTAGTCAGCGGATCTGCGACATTCAGATCCGTGTGCACTTTGCAAATCTCTATGTCTCCATCTTGAACATTTTCACGGATGGAGTTGAAACGACGCTTGATGTGCTCGGTCTTCTTGTGAAACCTGGCTCCTTGGCAAGGGCAATAGCTCCAGTGTTGTCACGAAGAGTTTGATCGGCCCGACGCATTGGGTATGACTCCTAGGTCGGTGATGAACTCCTTCACCCAAATCGCTTCATCGCGCTGCCTCCGAGGCTGCCATGTACTCCGCTTCACACGTAGATCCCGCCACGACGCTCTGCTTGCAGTGCACCACTACCATCGCTCCACCATTCAACATATACACGTATCCGGTTTGTGACTTAGAGTCATCCAGATCTGAGTCGGCTAGCGTCGGCGTAACCCTTCTGACGAGCTCTTCGTCTCCTCCATAAGCGAAAACATGTCCTTTGTCCTTTTCGGTACTTCAGATATTCTTGACCGCTGTCCGGTGTTCCTTGCGGGGTTACTTTGGTATCTTGCAACCAAACTTACGGCAAGGTTTACATCGGTCCGTACACACAGATGGCATACATAATAGATCCTATGGCTGAAGCATAGGGATGACACTCATCTCTTCTTTATCTTTTGCAGTGGTGGGTGGTGAGCTGAGCTCGGTTTCACACCTTGTAACATAGGCAAGAACCCTTCTTGGACTGATCCATTTTGAACCTCTTCAAAATCTTATCAAGGTATGTGCTTTGTGAAAGACCTATGAGGCGTCTCGATCTATCTCTATAGATCTTAATGCCTAATATATAAGCAGCTTCTCCAAGGTCCTTCATTGAAAAACACTTGTTCAAATAGGCCTTAATGCTGTCCAGAGTGTCGTATCATTTCCCATCAAGAGTATGTCATCTACATATAACAGAGAAATGCTACGGAGCTCCCACTCACTTTCTTGTAAACGCAGCTTCTCCATAAGTCTCATAAACTAAACGCTTTGATCATCTCATCAAAGCGAATGTTCCAACTCCGAGATGCTTGCACCAGTCCATAAATGGATCATTGGAGCTTGCATACTTTGTTAGCGTTACGAGGATCGACAAAACCTTCCGGCTGCATCATATACAGCTCTTCCTTAAGATGCCCGTTAAGGAATGCCGTTTTGACGTCCATCGCGCCTTATCTCATAATCATAGTATCGGCAATTGCTAACATGATTCGGACGGACTTAAGCTTCGCCACGGAGAGAATGTCTCGTCAGAGTCAATCCCTTGAACTTGTCGATAACCCTTAGCGACAAGTCGAGCCTTATAGATGGTAACATTACCATCCGCGTCCGTCTTCTTCTTAAAAATCCATTTATTTTCTATCGCTCGCCGATCATCGGGCAAGTCTGTCAAAGTCCATACTTTGTTTTCATACATGGATTCTATCTCGGATTTCATGGCCTCAAGCCATTTGTTGGAATCCGGGCCCGCCATTGCTTCTTCATAGTTCGAAGGTTCATTGTTGTCCAGCAACATGATTTCCATGACAGGGTTGCCGTACCATTCTGGTGCGGAACGTGTCCTTGTGGACCTTCGAGTTCAAGAGTAACTTGATCCAAGTACCTTGATCATCATCAACGTTTTCCTCTTGGTTGGTGTGGGCATCACAGAACGGTTTCTGCGCTGCACCACTTTCCGTTCGAGAGGTAGTACCTCATCGAGTTCTACTTTCCTCCCACTTACTTCTTTCGAGAGAAACTCTTTCTCTAGAAAGCATCCGTTCTTAGCAACAAAGATCTTGCCTTCGGATCTTAAGTAGAAGGTATACCCGACGGTTTCCTTAGGGTATCCTATGAATACGCATTTTTCGACTTGGGTTCGAGCTTTTCAGGTTGAAGTTTCTTGACATAAGCATCGCATCCCCAAACTTTTAGAAACGACAGCTTAGGTTTCTTCCCAAACCATAATTCATACGGTGTCGTCTCAGCGGATTTAGACGGTGCCCTATTTAAAGTGAATGTAGCTGTCTCTAGAGCGTATCCCCAAAATGATAGCGGTAAATCGGTAAGAGACATCATAGACCGCACCATATCCAATAGTGTGCGATTCGACGTTCGGACACACCGTTTACCGAGGTGTTCGGCGGCGTGAGTTGTGAAACGATTCCACATTTTCTTAAGTGTGTGCCAAATTCGTGACTTAAATATTCTCCTCCACGATCGATCGTAGGAACTTTATCTTTCATCACGTTGATTCTCCACCTCACTCTGAAATTCCTTGAACTTTTCAAAGGTCTCGGACTTGTGTTTCATTAAGTAGACATACCCATATCTACTTAAGTCATCGGTGAGTGAGAACATAACGATATCCTCCATGAGCCTCAACACTCATTGGACCGCACACATCGGTATGTATGATTTCCAACAAGTTGGTTGCTCGCTCCATTGTTCCGGAGAACGAGTCTTGGTCATTTGCCTAAGAGGCAAGGTTCGCATGTGTCAAACGATTCATAATCAAGAGACTCTAAAGTCCATCAGCATGGAGCTTCTTCATGCGCTTGACACCAATGTGACCAAGGCGGCGATGCCACAAGTATGTGGGACTATCGTTATCAACTTTACATCTTTTGCATCCACACTATGAACATGTGTAATATTACGCCGAGATTCATTAAGAATAAACCATTGACCATCGAGCATGACCATAAAACATATCTCTCATATAAATCGAACAACCATTATTCTCGGACTTAAATGAGTAGCCATCTCGTATCAAACGAGATCCGGATACAATGTTCATGCTCAAACTTGGCACTAAATAACAATTATTGAGGTTTAAAACTAATCCCGTAGGTAAATGTAGAGGCAGCGTGCGACGGCGATCACATCGACCACGGAACCATTCCCGACGCGATCGTCACCTCGTCCTTCGCCGGTCTCCGTTTATTCCGCAGCTCTGCTTTGTGAGTTACATATGTGAGCAACGGCACGGTATCAAATACCCGGGAGTTACTACGAGTCTTGGTAAGGTACACATCAATTACATGTATATCAAATATACCTTTGGTGTTGCCGGCCTTCTTATCCGCTAAGTATTTGGGGCGCCCGCCGCTTCGATGCCCTTTCCCTTGCAATAAAAGCACTCGGTCTCGTGCTTGGGTCCATTCTTTGACTTCTTCCCAAGCTCGGCTTACGGGCGGCAACATCTTTGCCGTCCTTCTTGAAGTTCTTCTTACCCTTGCCCTTCTTGAACTTAGTGGTCTTATTGACCATCAACACTTGATGTTCTTTCTTGATTTCAGCCTCTGCTGACTTCACATCGAGAACACTTCAGAATGGTCTTTACCATCCCTCGCATGTTGTAGTTCATCACAAAGCTCTTGTAGCTTGGTGGGAGCGATGGAGGATTCTGTCAATGACCGCCTCATCTCGGAGGTTAATATTCAAGCTGGGTCATCGAAGTGCAACCCGGACATCTTCGAGATGTGCTCACTTGACGAAATGTTCTCCTCCATCTTACAAGCTGTAGAACTTGTCGGAGACATCATATCTCTCGACCGGGCATGAGCTTGGAAAACTAGTTTCAGCTCTTGAACATCTCATATGCTCCGTGATGCTCAAAACGCTTTTGGAGCCCGGTTCTAAGTCAGAGAGCATGCCGCCTTGAACGAGGGAGTAATCATCAGCGAGTTTGCCAAGCGTTCATAACGTCTTGGTTCTTCGACGGAGCGGCACCTAGCGGTCCTTCTAGGACATATTGCTTCTGGCAGCTATGAGGATGATCCTCGGGTTCCGACCCGTCCGTATAGTTGCTGCCATCATCTTTCAGCTTGGTTTTCTAGGAATGCGTTGAAGTTCATGTTGACATTAGCGTTGGCCATTGATCTACAAGACATATTTGCAAAGGTTTTAGACTAAGTTCATGATAATAAAGTTCTTAATCAAAATTATGAACTCCCACTTAGATTAGACATCCTCTAGTCATCTAAGTGTTACACGATCCGAGTCGACTAGCCCGTGTCCGATCATCACGTGAGACGGACTAGTCATCGTCGGTGAACATCTTCATGTTGATCGTATCTTCCATACGACTCGTGTTCGACCTTTCGTCTCCGTGTTCGAGGCCATGTCGCACATGCTAGGCTCGTCAAGTTAACCCTAAGTGTTTTCGCTGTGTAAAACTGTCTTACACCCGTTGTATGTGAGCGTAAGGATCCATCACACCCGATCATCACGTGGTGCTTAGAAACGACGAACTGTAGCAACGGTGCACAGTTAGGGAGAACACTTCTTGAAATTTATAAGGATCATCTTATTTACTACCGTCGTCCTAAGTAAACAAGATGCATAAACATAATAAACATCACATGCAATTATATAGTTGTGACATGATATGGCCAATATCATCAAGCTCCATTGATCTCCATCTTCGGGGCTCCATGATCATCTTGTCACCGGCTTGACACCATGATCTCCATCATCATGATCTCCATCATCGTGTCTTCATGAAGTTGTCACGCCAACGACTACTTCTACTTCTATGACTAACGCGTTTAGTAATGAAGTAAAGTGGTTTACATGGCGTTCTTCAATGACACGCAGTCATACAAAAAATAAAGACAACTCCTATGGCTCCTGCCGGTTGTCATACTCATCGACATGCAAGTCGTGAATCCTATTACAAGAACATGATCTCATACATCACAATTCATCATTCATCACAACTTCTGGCCATATCACATCACATGATCAATCGCTGCAAAAACAAGTTAGGCGTCCTCTAGTTGTTGTTTGCATCTTTTACGTGGCTGCGATTGGGTTCTAGCAAGAACGTTTTCTTACCTACGAATCACCACAACGTGATTTTGTCAACTTCTATTTACCCTTCATAAGGGCCTGTTCATCGATTCCGCTCCAACTAAAGTGGGAGAGCAGGACACCCGCCAGACCACCTTATGCAACTAGTGCATGTCGATCGGTGGAACCGGTCTCACGTAAAGTGCGTGTAAGGTTGGTCCGGGCGCTTCATCCCACAATACCGTTGAGCAAGAAAAGACTAGTAGAGGCAAGTAAGATGACAAGATCAACGCCCACAACAAATTTGTGTTCTACTCGTGCATTAGAGAACTACGCATAGACCTAGCTCATGATGCCACTTGTTGGGGAACGTTGCGAGAAAATTAAAATTTTTCCTCGGCTTCACCAAGATCCATCTATGAGTTCATCTAAGCAACGAGTAACGGAGAGAGATGACATCTACATACCACTTGTAGATCGCGTGCGAAGCTTGCAAGGTGATGATGGAGTCGTACTCGAGCGTGATTCAGATCACCGATGCCAAGTGCCGAACGGACAGCACCTCCGCGTTCAACACACGTGCAGGGACGATCGGCGTCTCCTCCTTCTTGATCCAGCAAGGGGAAGGAGAGGTTGAGGAAGACAGCTCCACCGGCCGGCAAAGACGACGGCGTGATGATGGTGGAGAAGCAAGACTCGGCAGGGCTTCACTGAGCTCTACGGAGGAGGAGATGTGTTGGGGAGGGAGGGCTGCGCCTTGGGAGTTGTGTACAGCAGCCCCTCCTCCCCCTTTATATAGGCCCCTGTGGCGGCCCCTGAGATCCAATCTCCAAGGGGGCGGCGGCCAGGGGTGGAGTGCCCCCAAGCCGGTGGGCGCCCCACCCCTAGGGTTTCAACCCTAGGCGCGGGGTGGGCCTGAGGCGCACCAGCCCCTGTGGGCTGGTTCCTTCCCCTCTGGCCCATGGGGCCCTCCGGATAGGTGGCCCCACCGGTGGACCCGGACCCTTCCGGTGGTCCCAGATTTCTGAAACCCCGAAACTTTCCCGATGGCGAAACACCACTTCCTATATATTATTCTTTACCTCCGGACCCTTCCGAACTCCTCGTGACGTCCGGGATCTCATCCGGACTCGAACAACATTCGGTGGTCACATACTTGACTTCCTACAAACCCTAAGCGTCACCGAACCTTAAGTGTGTAGACCCTACGGGTTCGGAGACACGCAGACATGACCGAGACGACTCTCGGGCAATAACCAACAGCGGGTCCGGATATCCATGTTGGCTCCCACATGCTCCTCGATGATTTCATCGGTTGAACCACGATGTCGAGGATTTGATCAAACCACATGTATGCAATTCCTTTGTCAATCGATGCGTTACTTGCGAGAGACCCGATCGTCGGTATCCCAATACCTTGTTCGGTCTCGTTACACGGCAAGTCACTTTACTCGTTCCGCAATGCATGATCCGTGGCAACACCTTGGTTACATTGAGCTCATTATGATGATGCATTACCGAGTGGGCCCAGAGATACCTCTCCGTCATACGGAGTGACAAATCCGATCTCGATCCGTGTCAACCCAACAGATACTTTCGGAGATACCTGTAATGCACCTTTATAGTCACCCGATTCGTTGTGACGTTTGATACACCAAAGGCACTCCTACGGTAACCGGAGTTACACGATCTCATGGTCGAAGGAATAGATACTTGACATTGGCAAAGCTTCTAGCAAGCGAACTATCCGATCTTTTATGCTATGCTTATGATTGGGTCTTGTCCATCACATCATTCTCCTAATGATGTGATCCCGTTATCAACGACATCCAATGTCCATAGTCGAAACCATGACTATCTATTGATCTGTGAGCTAGTCAACTAGAGGCTCACTAGGGACTCATTGGGTCTAAGTGTTCACACGTGTATTACGATTTCCGGATAATACATTTATAGCATGAACAAAAGACAATTATCACGAACATTGAAATATAATAATCCTTTTATTATTGCCTCTAGGGCATATTTCCAACAGGTCTGAAATCAGGTTCAACCTCTGGTAGCTCACTACAATGTGACCTAGTGGTTGGGCCTCTTCTAACCGGCGACTTCCTTCTTCTTCTTCTGAGTTCAACTATAGTTTCTTCTTCTTGTTCAAAAGTCCTATCTTCCTCTACCTCAAATGGGTCCTCAACTTGATGTCACCCTCATAATGCAGCATTTCTTCCTCTTCGATTGATCATCATCGATTCTTCCTCTTGTACTTCTAGCTCTCTCTGCCTCTTTCCCTCTTCCACCTCTACATCTTCTTCATCAACCATGTAATTAGGGTCACTTCCAATTTGACCATCCTCATCGGAGGAATCACTGTCCTCATAAGCCTCAAATCCTTGATATCCCTCTTCTTCTTCTTCCAAACTGCTTTCAACTTGTTTGTTGCATTTACGCTTTCTTGTGTGCAAACACCGGCAGGAGCAACAGAGTGATGTGTGCTACATTGACTCTCAAAGACTACTCCTTCTGATCAACAGCCAAGATAGGAGGCTCACTCGGATCATAAACAACGTGCTCTTGGTACACCACAAAGGACAAGTCGGCTTTTCAAAATCTGCCTCTAAAAATCAAGATCGGGGGTGGACAAGCCCGACTAGCAAATTAAGCACCAATTTGTCTGGATCTTCCTCTTTATCATCTGTAATTACGCATGACCGTCTACCAAATCCAGCCCTTTCTCTCCTAAAGATGGATTTTCAATGTGAAACAAACAATCATATGCATTAAATCCTTGGGTTTCCATCATCGCAACCAAATTCAGATAAGTAATATCCCGAACCACACACTTCATCTCCAATGGTTCTCTTGCATCAAAATGGATCCTTACTTGCCAAATGTCTTCATCCAAACTACAGAAAAAAAATTAAATTTCATTTATTCATTATAATTACTCTTAATTTGGAGAGCAACAATGCAATGCAAAGACAATTTAAAGTAACTTTGTAAGTCTATTATTTACTAATTTAGCACAAGAGCAAATTTTGGAAAGCAACAAAAAAGTACAAAACAGCTTAAATTATAGTACCGACGATGCAGAACAATTTGGAGAGCCACAGAATTGAACTAAATTGAGAGTGCAATACACTATGTTACTAGGTTAGTCTAGTCACTTCAATTGGATCAAACCTAATCCCCTACTAGATAAAGCGTAAGATGAACAAACCCTAAAATGCCCAATTGGATGAATCGGAGGAGTAGGAGAAGGGTACTTACAACACGCCGCCAAGTCCATGCGTCGACTCATGGTCTGCTGCTAGGGTTCGCCACCCATCGATCGCTAACCGCAACCGCTTGCTCCATGGTGAGTAACATCGACTCCTCGTCGTCGTCGGTCGAGTCTGCTGAGTCGACTCGTCGCCGCCATCCCCGTCGACGCCAACCGTTCCGCTAGGAGGCCAGAACGGCATCTCTCCGCCGCCGCCGTGGACGCCCTCGCCGCCGCCATGGACGCCCTCGCTGCCGCCTGGCGGAATCGCCGATGCCATGGACTAGGGTTCGAGCGAGGAGGAGGAGGGGAGGGGAATGGTGCGGCCGGGCTCGAGCTGGTGCGACCGGGACCGGTTAGGACAATGAACAAGACCGGCTCGTCCTAGTCGGCCGACGCGGCACGCGAGCGGCACGCGCCGATTGGCCGGTGGCACTGACGGGTGGGCCCGACTGTCGGATCGGGCGTCAATACGTATAACACGCGTTTTAGTCAATTTGCAAAATTTGGACCAATGTTGGTACTGACACGCAAAAATTAGCAATCGTGGTACCAATCTGCATGTGATGCCTGAATTGTGGTACTTCTGTGCAATTAACTCGCTCCGATGAGAAGGGGCGATGACGGCAGCATGCTATCGGCTCGTTGCAGTGCTCGTAGTCGTCGCTAGGTGCTCTACAGATCTAGATGCGATTTTTATCATTTCAGGTGTTTGTTGTACCACCATAATTGATGTTGAATCGATCGAAAGTTTTTTTTTTGAATAAAATAAATAAAATAGGATAAGAATAAACCCTCGAGAAAAGAAAGAAAGAAAGGAGATGGATCAGGTCGGCATAAGCATTTTGTGTGAGCACAGATGCGGCCGCCATATGCCAACCATCAACGTTTATTTTCCTTTTGTTTGAGAGAGGGAGCCAAGCCAACCATGAGTTGACGCAGCACAGCACAGCGGCCGCGCACGAAAGCAGACCCTTCCTTTTATCACTGCCTCCGTCCCTCCCTCCCGAGCCCACGCCGCACGCACATCCTCTCCTCACCCCCGAGATCGGAATCGGCGCCCACCTCCGCCGCCGCCATGTCGCCGTCTCTCCTCGGGGTCAGCTCCCTCTCTCCCCCTCACCTTCTCTCTCCGTGCGCAGCGCAGGTGGAGGTTGCTGTGTACTCGAATTGGCTCATCTTCTTTTGTGGTTCCTGCTGCAGGGGCTCACCAAGTCGCTGGCCATGACCGTGCTCTCCGAGGTCGGCGACAAGACCTTCTTCGCCGCCGCGGTAACCCACCTCCCCTCCCCTCCCCACTAACCAGCTAACGAGTTCCACTTCTCTCGGCGACTCCCGCAATTTCCTGCGCCAGCAGGCTGTTCGACGATATGCCTGCCACCGCCGGCGGACACAGGCCGGGCCAGGGGACCAGGGGAGGGGCGAGCCAGGCGGCGGCAGCCGCAGATTCCAGTTTCCGGCCAAGCGCTGACCCAATTCCCGGATTATTAGCTGGGATCAGCTCGCCAACAACTAGTAGATCTTAGCTGAGATTAGCAGCAGCTCGGCTCATCTCACCTGCTCCTTTTTCTAATTAAAGAAAAGCAGAGGAGTACTAGCTCGGTTCTCTGCTCCTCTATTAGTGGAATTCGGCAGTTTTCTTGGATGAATCAGCCTGCCTGCTAGTATGTTCAGCTCACCGCACATGGTTTACACGCATAAAGAGGACCCTGTTGGCCGGCCTTTTGTTTGTTTCTTTGTTTTGATTGACTCCGGGGCTGCTGCGCTTCCCGATTTCGCTAGCCACACCAGCTGGGCTCTCCACTTGCGTTGGACTGTTGCTAGTTTCTGGGCAGATGCATGCTGGCGCTTCCTTTCCCACCGAAAACTGTTTCACCACCTGACCAGGGTAAACCTTTAGAAGCATCGTAGCTGCAGTGATTTCTGTTTACAGAATGATTGATGCGCTTGATTGGGTCTGGAGTAGCAGGACAAAGATATTCCTCTTTAGCGATACACTGATAGTCATTCCCCAGTTCTACAGAGATTTTCCTTTTTTTTACTCTGCTATGTTTCTGTTTTGTGTGTTCCTTCATGTCTTGGCTTATCATGTTTTTTCATTTACCTTTTACAAGATTCTGGCCATGCGCCATCCCCGGAAGCTCGTCCTTGCTGGCTGTCTATCGGCATTAACAGTGAGAATTTTCAGACATGCTCTAATCTAATGTAATGACCTGTATTTTTCTGCTTGACTGACTGAGTTCAAAATTCTAGGTGATGACGGCTTTATCTGCTTCTCTAGGCTGGGTTGCACCAAACCTGGTATGTTTTCGTTGCTTATCACCCTGATATATCCAAAGGCACACGCGTACACTACCTATATTATGTAATAGTTGCTTTGACACTGGTGGTGGTTAGTATCTGAACAGCAACCAGGCAGAAAAGAACAAACCCATTCAGAGGAACTTATTATTGAAATTATTCTCAGCTCTATCCAATGTCAATACTGTTTATTTTTCGTTTGAGCATGGAGAATCACATTTAGAACCCTTGTCCTGATTATAGCTTTACACTAAATCTTGCAATAGCAGTTATTACAATCCTCATACGTGTATTTGTTGGACCAACGGTGAGCTTCCTCTGAACCTGCTGGTGGATATTACCACCAACCCTGTTCCCTCAATTGTCTTGTTGTGATGATGATAGGCCAAAATTTTCTGCTTAAAGGGTTACCATGCAAGAAAGCGCAGTAACATTTTTTTTGTTCAAACAGATATCACGTAAATGGACTCATCATATCACCACTCTGCTGTTCTTTGTGTTTGGCATCTGGTCATTGTGGGAAGGCTTCAAAGAAGAAGGGTATTGATCTTGCTTGATTGCTTGTTTGCTTTTTAGTTGGTTAACTATGTACTTGCTTTATGTGATTGGCATTTTAGTGAATGATTTCACTAACTCACTAACGTTTATCGCAGAGAGTCAGAAGATCTGGCTGAATTGGAAGCAAAGCTGGTTTGCATATTTCATTCTTGACTTACGTCCTATTGAACTGTAGGCCAAGTAGCTTATAGCCAACTTCTGCCAAATTTTCAGGATGCGGATTTTAAGACTAACAAAGGGGAATCGAAAAATAAATCAAAGGTCAGTGGCTCAGCGCATGTGCGACATGCCCATTCAGATCATCTTTTCCTTGTATCAGAATGTTGGCAAATTTTTGTGGCCTTCTCCATTTTCACAATCAAAATGTACATAGTTCGTGTGTCATGGGATAAAATGCAAAACACCTTTTCCCCTTCAACAGTCAGAAGAATGATTTCTGATCTCCAGATATTCTCATTCATCTTGGGAAATGTTATACAAAGACAATTCTAATGTGCGAATGCAATTGTTGTTGCTTGTGCCAAGTTATAACGAGTATATGATTTTCATGTAATATTGGTAAAAAATGCTAAAATGAAAATTCCACCTCCATGTATATCCCTTTTCATTATTTGTGCGAACTATTAATTTTATTTTAGCAGAAACACAGTTTTGAGAACCTGCTTACTGAGGGGTGAATGGAAACTCACTTTTTCACTACATTGTCTTTCTTTTTGACAAGTTACTATCCTTACTTTGGACGTGGATTTTGTGCACCTGGGCTATGTGCTCTCTTTAGTTCAGAAGATCCATTTTTTTCCCTCGCATATTGCATATAGGTACAATCTGGAAGATCTCGTGCGAAATGTGTCGATTGTAGTTTGCATTATGATAAAGACAAGATTGAGGAGCTAAGAAAAGCTTTTTCGGGTGTTAAAGCTTGTTTTTTCTGCACAGGCCACAATAATCCATAAGTTTGCACTAAACTTGAATTAGTGCATAATAAATACTCAGTCATCAACACGTGAGAACTTTTTAAGAACGAGAATTTTGTTTGTTTGCGGCTTTGTGTCCGGAGCATATGCTCCAGACCTCTATTGGGCCTTGCTGGTTTTTAATATGAGCTCGCGGAGCATCACATATTAATTCCTCTTTGTATGTTTACCTGGACGTGCAACTCAAATATTCTTCACATATCAGGCAACTGAAGATACAAAGAAAAAGCAAAGGCCATTTCTCATGCAGTTCTTCTCTCCAATTTTTATAAAGGTATCAACTAGACAACTACTGATCTGTGGAAATGGCAGACAGTTATGGTGCTTGTGGTTCCAACTTGACATTTACATGTCCATTCATTTGTGTGCTGCAGGCATTTTCCATCACTTTCTTTGGTGAGTGGGGTGACAAGAGCCAGGTAAGTTGCACAAAAAGACTGTTCTATTCGCCCCCTTCCAAAGCAACTTTGATGTTATTCGTAGATGATCTGGTATATTCCTTACCCTTTTCTTCTCAGATTGCTACGATTGGCCTGGCTGCTGATGAAAACCCATTCGGCGTCGTCATCGGGGGAGTCATGTATGGCAGCTTCTTTTGTACAGTCTTTAGAAATGGTTCACTCTGTGTTGCTGACAAAACCCCTCTTGTATTGTGCTCAGAGCTCAAGCACTCTGCACTACCGCTGCCGTGATGGGAGGGAAGAGCCTGGCCTCTCAGATATCCGAGAAGATGGTAAGAACTGCTGTCAGAAGCTTGTTTTGTGTGCTCCCTCTGAGCAACTCAAATGCCTTCACATCTAATGCGGTGCTTATCTCGTTTCAGGTTGAATTGTCGAGCGGGGTGCTATTCCTGTTGTTCGGCATAATGTCCTTGTTGTCAGGACCAGAAGGGCAGTTGTAATTTTCTACAGGAACTTGGGCAGGACTCTGCCAGCCAGCATGGCCTCCTGGAGTAGTTACCAAGCTTACCTTAATGGCGACGAAAGCCGGCCGTCCTTCACCAACTGGATGGCGATTCATTAGTTTAGTCAACACATCATTGTAACACTTGGCTTGCCACTCATAAATAACTTGATGTTACTGAAATCTCTGCTGATGGCTTCCTGTTGGTCCTGAAACCTGGAAATATTAAGTAAAACTGCTGAGAAATTGCTGTAGGCGGTATGTGTGTGAACTGCAGGGCTTTGGCACCGAATCTCGAAAGGCGGCGAGCAGTGTTGAGTTGGATTATTTGCCTCTGAAAGATCCAGATGAAATTCGTCTTGCTTGTATTTCTTTCTGTCATCTTAGGGATGATACAATACTTATCAAGGAAACATGGTACAGTTTGGTGGATTGGCAAACCTGACGTGCCTTAAAACCTTCTAGGCTACATATTATTTATGCGCTTGTACATTCACATAGTAGCTTTCATGGTGGACATTGCTTAAAGAACTGCAAGTACATATATTTCCAATCATAAAAGCAATTATAAATTAAAATCGTGAATTTAATAAAATTTAGCATAATGTAAACAAATTTTAGCTTAATTCAAAGATGTTGGTAGCGTATTAAGAAAAACATTGTGACATTTAAAAATGTTCAGATATTTCAAAAAAATGTGTTGGAAATTATTAAAATGCAATCATATATTTGAAAAAAATTAAGCATATATAACATAAATGTTTCAAATGTGTGTGGAAAATATCGAAAGCATACAAAAATTTAGTAAAATTTTTAAAATGTCACGCATTTCAGAAAGATGTATATGACATTATACAAAAGGATAATCATGTATTTCAGTTTTTTAAATGTATATCAAATACATTTTTCAGATGTATATAAAAATGTACAACGTTTATGAAAAAGTAGACATCAAACATGTTTCAATTAAATGCTAATAATTGTATTTAAAAATTGTAATCATGTATTACCACAATTTTAAACATGTATATGAAAATATAGACATAAAACATGTAAAAATAATATTAATTGTGTAAATATGTTTACCATATATAGTATAATTTCTTTCTACATGTACATGAAGAATGTAAAGAGAAAACAAAGGAAACCCGATGCAAAAAACACATAAAAAATAAAAGAAAAATCAATCAAAAAGGTTCTACAACCGATGGAAAACCATAAATAAAACACACATAAAAAGAAAGAACAACAAATAAAGAAAAACGGTGAAAAAGAAAGAGAAAAACAAAAAAAAAGAAACCTGTAGATAGAAAGAAAACCAGAAGAAAAGCGAATAAAAAAAGAAAGAAAAGGAAACACCAATAAAAGACCGGGAAAAATAAAGAGAACCAGTGTAAACGAGAGAAAACATAATTTATAATGAAGAAAAACAAAACCAATGATAAAACAAAAAGAACTAAAGAATAAACAAATGAAAAAGAAAATAAGAAAGAAAATTGAAAGAAAAATGGAGCAGAGAGAACCTACAACGAGCGAATCCTACGCTAGTGGGCCAGCCCGCTTGCACTACGCCTGATGCGAGTTAAGCTACCGTATAGTCGAGATATAGCTCTCGTGATTTGGCCGGACCTAGTTGGATAACGAAACAAGGCCGATGATTAGCTACAAACAAAACGTTGCAAATCCTAGCATGCCGCGAAGCTTTATCGTTATATGAAGATCTCTCTATTTCTAAGATTGTTATTGCATGTGACTCCAAGATAGTGGTGAATGACATCTTGGAGGGAAAAGGAGGCCCATATGAGGCTATTGTTAGAGAATTCAATACTAGGGCTAGTAAGTTAGATAATTGCTTTGTTACCTTTGAAAGTAAAGCTTTGAACTATGAAGCTCGTTTACTTGCCAAACACCCTTCTTGTATTCCATGGACATCCACATTGATCAATAAAGTGTTGGCAATTCTCAAAAAAAAATCTATCTTGTATTGTATTTTGAACTTTTGAATTGGATTTTTGCTATCGAATCAATCCAATTCTATTTTAAAAAATAAAATCTAAAAAAAATCCAAATAGATCTAAAATAATATTTAGAGCTTAGGACAAGTATTTCCAGCCCAAATATTAAATGAAACACATACAATTATTTCATAAATTCTATTTGGAGGCATTATAAATATTTCGAAAATTGAATTTAGGGTCCTAAAAAAATCCCAAAAATATTTTCAACTTGAAATAAATTCCAATAATATTTAAAACATTTTCCCAAATCATTTCATGTTGAAGGAGGCATATTACTTTCTCTCGGTTAGTTTTATTTTTTAGTTGGATTTGTTTTAAATAAAAAAATGCAAATAAGATCCAAATGAATATTTGGTAAAGTCCTTTTATTCCCTCTCATTTGTATATTCAATAAATTTCAAAATTTTCAAACCCTACTCAAGATTAACTAAACCAAGCAGCACGAGCAAGTTTTAATTAATTTTATTTAAATAATTAACCCTCCAGAATTTAGAATATTGAGATGTTACAAATTAGTTGTACATTTGCCTGACCAAATAACCATCCACGAATGCTTCGCTGCTTCCGTAAAGGATATCTCTCACATAAAAAGCCCCGAATTTTGAAATTTGAGCCATGTAAAAAAAGAGGGGATCAAGCTGATCTAGTGCCAAAGTTATTGCTAAGTGTTTGGCAAACAGATTGAGACCCATTTTGGGAGAGATTATTGAAAGAACATGCGGTGCCCCCACGTTTGGTTTTGGTAATTGATGACAATCTCTATGGACTAATGGTTGTCTTGAGTTATATTTGAAGGATTTGTCCATAGACTTTTCTTGAAGTCCATGTGTTGGTTTCAAGGAGTTTATGAGTTGACCAAGGTGCTATTAAGGAACTATCCAAAGATTGGTCATGTGAGTGTTGAGCTTATTGCAAGCATGTCTTGAAAAGAAGATTGTGTGATCATTCATGTTTACCTTCAAGACATCATCCAAATGAAGAGAGTTGGAAAGATTCAAGGTTGATCAAGACTAAGTCAAGAGTGAATAAAGTTGATCAACTCACAAACCGTAGAAGATGTACCGAGAGGGATCAAGTGATCCCATGGTATGGTAAGCTTTGTCCATTGCACTTTGTGTACTAACTCATGGTCTATGTGAGAGTTCTATGTGGGGTTAGGTACGTGTCCATGGGCTTGCGTCAAGAGGAAGATATCATACAACCCATGGAAAAGATGACTTCAAGTGGTGATCGTCATCAAGATTGCCGTGTGCAAGTTCAAGTGGAGCATCACGAAGAGATCAAGTGCTTAAATCTTGCCATCCATTGTGGTGTCAATGGAATTGTGAAGATGTGCCGAAGAGTGGCTCACGCATAGTGGACTATGGGGGAGCAATCATCTAGTCTTCATCGAGCCAACGCAATCAAGAAAGGTGGTCCAACTTGAGGGAGTCAAGATCATCATCATCTAGATCAAGTGGTCCTTGTGCAAGGCAAAGGTTTTCCCTTGATAGGTTTTCTATTTTACTGGTCTCGTGGTGGTAGTTGGGAGACTGGGTTATAGGATCGTTTGCCGTACTATCAAGGGGGGCTCTCAAGTTGGTAGCTTGATCGTATCGTTAGTAGAGAGCTCAAACCATTGCATCCTTGCATCATGTTTCTTAGTTCTTGTTTGGTTCTCTTTGTGATTCTTAGAGCTTATGGTCATCTTGATGACAAGCTTGAGTTCATCAAAAACAGAGTTCGCATGCGTCTTGTATGATGTTTTCGGTGTTGGAGGTTTCACCGGTCTTATCCGAGGAAGGGTTCTCACATTTTTCTTATGGGCCTTTTCTAATTTGCTTCTTATTGATATTTCTTTAAAGATTATGTTAGCCCTTGTCGCTAGCTTTCCAACAAACTTGGTTTCATCGAATTCGGAGTCCGTTTGCAAAAGTTGTGGCCGTTTTGGTGTTCTGAAAAGGCTGCAGCGGTACTACCACGAATTGGAGCGGATGTAATTTTTTACTACCGCTCCAGAGCGGTACTACCGCGGCTCCTACAACGGTAGTACCGCTCCGGACCGAAAACTCGTCCCAAGTCCTGTGGTGGTAGGCCCGGATGTAATTTTTTAGTACCGCTCGCAAGCAGTAGTACCGCTACCCTTAGCAGTAGTACCGCTACCCCTAGCGGTAGTACCGTGAGTCAAGCGGTACTACCGCTCAACAGTTCTTCCGCCTTTTGCCTTCTCGCTGTTGTGTTTCAAAGGTAGCGGTAGTACCGCTCTGTGCGGGTTGTGAGCATAACGGTTGGATTTTTTCCCACCTATAAAAGGGGGTCTTCTTCCCCAATGAACCTTATCCTTTGAGCTCATGTTCTTCCCCCATTGTTGACTTTCTTGAGCTTGCTAACTCTCAATCCCTCCATGGATTCTTGCTAGTTTTGAGGGAAAGAGAGAGAGATCTAGATCCACATTTCCACCAATCACTTTCTCCTCTATGTGAGGGGAACCCTTGGATCTAGATCTTGGAGTTCTTGGTGTTCTCCTTCTTGTTCTTCCTCTCATCTTCCTCCCTAACATTAGTTGCTTGGTGGGATTTGAGAGAGAAGGACTTGGGCACTCCGTGTGCCTAGCCATTGCATTTGGTGCATCGGTTTGAGTTCTCCACGTGATACATGGAAGTTACAAGTTGAGAAGCTTATTACTCTTGGGTTCTTGCTACCCTTGAGCTTGTTACTTTGGGTGTTTGGACACCCTAGAGCTTGTTCCTCTTGTTGAGGAACGTAGCAATAATTCAAAATTTTCCTACGTGTCACCAAGATCAATCTAGGAGATTAATGACCCACAAGTATAGGGGATCTATCGTAGTCCTTTCGATAAGAGTGTCGAACCCAACGAGGAGAAGAAGGAAATGATAAGCGGTTTTCAGCAAGGTATTCTCTGCAAGTACTGAAATATGTGGTAACAGATAGCTTTGTGATAAGATAAATTGTAACGAGCAACAAGTAACAAAAGTAAATAAGGTGCAGCAAGGTGTCCCAATCCTTTTTGTAGCAAAGGACAAGCCTGGACAAACTCTTATAATAGGAAAAGCGCTCCCGAGGACACATGGGAATATCGTCAAGCTAGTTTTCATCACGCTCATATGATTCGCGTTCGGTACTTTGATAATTTGATATGTGGGTGGACCGGTGCTTGGGTGCTGTTCTTACTTGAACAAGCATCCCACTTATGATTAACCTCTATTGCAAGCATCCGCAACTACAACAAAAGTATTAAGGTAAACCTAACCATAGCATGAAACATATGGATCCAAATCAGCCCCTTACGAAACAACGCATAAACTAGGGTTTAAGCTTCTGTCACTCTAGCAACCCATCATCTACTTATTACTTCCCAATGCCTTCCTCTAGGCCCAAATAATGGTGAAGTGTTATGTAGTCGACGTTCACACAACACCACTGGAGGTTAGACAACATACATCTCATCAAAATATCGAACGAATACCAAATTCACATGACTACTAATAGCAAGACTTCTCCCTTGTCCTCAGGAACAAACGTAACTACTCACAAAGCATATTCATGTTCATAATCAGAGGGGTAATAATATGCATAAATGATCTGAACATATAATCTTCCACCAAATTAACCAACTAGTATCAACTACAAGGAGTAATCAACACTACTAGCAACCTACTAGCAACAATCCCGGACTTAGAGACAAGAATTGGATACAAGAGATGAACTAGGGTTTGGAGATGAGATGGTGCTGGTGAAGATGTTGATGGAGATTGCCCTCTCCCGATGAGAGGAGCGTTGGTGATGATGATGACGATGATTTCCCCCTCCCGGAGGGAAGTGTCCCCGGCAGAACAGCTCTGCCGGAGCCCTAGATTGGTTCTGCCAAGGTTCCGCCTCGTGGCGGCGGAGTCTCGTCGCGAAAGGTTGCTTATGATTTTTTTCTCATCGGAAGACTTCATGTAGGAGAAGATGGGCGTTGGAGAGCCACCAGGGGGCCCACGAGGTAGGGGCGCGCCCAGGGGGAGGGGCGCGCCCCCCACCCTCGTGAGCAGGGTGTGGGCCCCCTGGCCTTCATCTTTGGCGACGATTTTTCTTTATTTATTTTAAGATATTCCGTGGAGTTTCAGGACTTTTGGAGTTGCATAGAATAGGTCTCCAATATTTGCTCCTTTTCCAGCCAGAATTCCAGCTGCCGGCATTCCCCCTCTTCATGGTAAACCTTGTAAAATAAGAGAGAATAGCCATAAGTATTGTGACATAACGTGAAATAACATCCCATAATGTGATAAATATCGATATAAAAGCATGATGCAAAATGGACGTATCAACTCCCCCAAGCTTAGACCTCGCTTGTCCTCAAGCGAAAAGCCAATAACAATAAATATGTCCTCATGTTTAGAGGTAGAGGCGTCGATAAAAATAAAATACGGACATGAAGGCATCATGATTATTCTCATAACAGCAACATATATAGATTTGTCATATGATTACTTATGTTCAAGTAATGATCTTTTCACAATGTAAAAGTATGAATTAGAAACCTTATTGGGCACTAACAAATTATAACCTCAGTCATTGAAGCAATTTCAATTTATCATAACATCGGAAAGAGTCTATGTCAGAGCTTAAAAGCAAGTCCACATACTCAACTATCACTTAGTCCTTCATAATTGCTAACACTCACGCAATACTTGTGGTTACAGAGTTTTAGCCGGACACAGAGAAAGATAGGGGCTTGTAGTTTTGCCCCACAACCTTGGTAATGTCAACAATAATAATTCATGCTCCCCCACATCCAATTAGATATATATATCATGTTCTTTCCAACATGCTGAGCTTGCCAAAGGATAAAATGAAAAAGGAAAGGTGAAGATCACCGTGACTCTTGCATAAGGTAGAGGATAATAATAAAGATAGGCCCTTCGCAGAGGGAAGCAGAGGTTGCCATGCGCTTTTATGGTTGGATGCACAAAATCTTAATGCAAAAGAACGTCACTTTATATTGCCCCTTGTATGTGAACCTTTATTATGCAGTCCGTCGCTTTTATTAAGTCCCACAACAAGTTCGTACAAAGCTTATTTCTCTGCACTAATAAGTCATGCATATTTAAAGAGCAATTTTTATTGCTTGCACCGATGACAACTTACTTGAAGGATCTTACTCAATCCATAGGTAGATATGGTGGACTCTCATGGCTAAACTGGTTTAGGGGTATTTGGAAGCACAAGTAGTATCTCTACTTGGTGCTGAGAATTTGGCTAGCATGAGGGGGAAAGGCAAGCTCAACATGTTAGGAGATCCATGACAAAATACTTTATCTCAGATATAAGAAAACATAACTCATTACATTGTCTTCCTTGTCCAACATCAACTCCTTAGCATGTCATATTTTAATGAGTGTTCCCAATCATAAAAGATGTCAATGATAATATATCTATATGTGAAACCTCTCTCTCCTTATTACTTCCTATTAATTGCAACGATGACCAAATCTATATTTGCCAACTCCCAACAACTTTTCAATCATCATACTCTTTCTATGTGAAGTCATTACTCTCGATAAGATCAATATGGACTCTTTGTTTCTTTTCTTTTATTCACTCAAGATCATGGCAAAGTAATCAAGCCCTTGAGTCAACACTAATCTTTATTATATATATAGCTCACGGACTCGATTGCATAGAGGGATCATAAAGCAAAACTTCAAAACTAGATCATGCCATGACTTTATTCTACTATAACAAGATACTACTAAATAGGATCGAACTAAGAAACATGGTAAAGATAGGAGTTGTGATGGTGATACGATACCGGGGCACCTCCCCCAAGCTTGACAGTTGCCAAGGGGAGTGCCCATACCCATGTGATTATGTCTCCTTCTTTGTTGTTGGCGGTGGAGGTGTTGTTGATGATGCAATCTTGTCGTCCACCTTCCATGGCATAGGCTCACCCTCATAGAAGGATGATCGAGTCTCCGGAATCCTCAAATCTGCAACGAAAACAACTCGAAACGAAAACAGAGGATATTTGCATGATACGGTCGTCAAAACCTTCGGGAGAATATATAATGAATTTTTACCAACCAAAATACGTATCGTGCAAGAAAATGGAGTCCGGAGGGCACACGAGGTGCTCACGAGGTAGGGGGCACGCCCAGGGGGGTAGGGCGCGCCCTCCACCCTCGTGGAGGCCTCGTGTCCTCCCTGGACTGCTACTTATTTTTCTATTTTTCTAAATATTCCAAAACGGAGAAATATTGCCTTAGAATTTGTTTTGGAGTCGGTTTACTTACCATAACACATACCTATTCCTTTTCGGAGTCTGGAACGTTCTGGAAAGTGTCCCTTATGTATTCCTCCAGGGTTATGGTTTCAATAACATTGGTTTCAATATTTATAGGATTACCTGAGATATAATGTTTGATTCTTTGACCGTTCACCACCTTCGGATTTGTGCCTTCGAAGTTGTTGATTTTTATGGCACCGGAATGATAGACCTCCTCGATAATGTAGGGACCTTCCCATTTAGAGAGAAGTTTTCCTGCAAAAAATCTTAAACGAGAGTTGTATAACAACACATAATCACCTACATTAAACTCACGCTTTTGTATCCTTTTGTCATGCCATCTTTTAGCTTTTTATTTAGACAACTTGGCATTTTCATAGGCTTGGGTTCACCATTCATCAAGTGAGCTAACACTAGTGCAGAACCGGGCATTAGCACCGGTTCGTAAGGCCCTATAGTGCCGGTTACATAACCGGCACTAATTATGTTGGGAACGTAGTAATTTCAAAAATTTTCCTACGCACACGCAAGATCATGGTGATGTATAGCAACGAGAGGGGAGAGTGTTGTCTACATACCCTTGTAGACCCGGCGCGAAGCGATCACAATGTAGAGGAAGTAGTCGTCGTTCTCCTCGCGATCCGACCGATCCGGCGCCGTTACTCCGGCGCCCCGAGTTCTTGACACACGTACAGCTCGATGGCGTCCCTCGTACTCGATCCAGCCGAGTGTCGAGGAGAGTTTCGTCGACGACGGCGTGGTGACGATCTTGATGTTTCACCGGCGCAGGGCTTCGCCTAAGCTTCGCGACGGTATAACCGAGGTGGAATATGGTGGAGGGGGGCACCGCACACGGCTAAGGAACGATCTCACGATCAACTTGTGTCTTCAAGGTGCCCCCCTGCCCCCGTATATAAAGGAGCCAAGGGGGAGGGGGCCGGCGGCCAAGAGGGGGCGCGCCAAGGAGTCCTACTCCCTCTGGGAGTAGGATTCCCCAATCCTAGTTGGACTAGGATTCCCGGAGGGGGGAAAGAGAGAGAGGGGGGCCGGCCCCTTCTCCTAGTCCTAGTAGGACTAGGGAAGGGGGGGCGCAGCCACCTTGGGCTGCCCCTTCTCCTTTCCACCAAGGCCCATCGAGGCCCATTTACCTCCGGGGTTCCGGTAACCTCCGGTACTCAGGTAAATTCCGTTTTCGCCCGGAACCATTCCGAACTCCAAACATAGGCTTCCAATATATCAATCTTTATGTCTCGACCATTCCGAGACTCCTCGTCATGTCCGTGATCACATCCGGGACTCCGAACTCCTTCGGTACATCAAAATACATAAACTCATAATAACTGTCATCGAAACCTTAAGCGTGCGGACCCTACGGTTCGAGAACAATGTAGACATGACCTAGAACTATTCACGGTCAATAACCAACAGCGGGACCTGGATGCCCATATTGGTTCCTACATATTCTCGAAGATCTTTATCGGTCGGACCGCATAACAACATACGTTGTTCCTTTGTCATCGGTATGTTACTTGCCGAGATTCGATCGTCGGTATCCAATACCTAGTTCAATCTCGTTACGGCAAGTCTCTTTACTCGTTCGTAATACATCATCTCACAACTAGCTCATTAGTTGTAGTGCTTGCAAGGCTTCAGATGATGTGCATTACCGAGAGGGCCCAGAGATACCTCTCCGACAATCGGAGTGACAAAACCTAATCTCGAAATCGCCAACCCAACATTTGCCTTTGGAGACACCTGTAGTACTCCTTTATAATCACCCATTCGTTGTGACGTTTGGTAGCACCAAAGTGTTCCTCCGTAAACGGAGTTGCATAATCTCATAGTTACAGGAACATGTATATGTCATGGATAAAAGCAGTAGCAACATACTAAGCGATCGTGTGCTAAGCTAATGGAATGGGTCATGTCAATCAGATCATTCAACTAATGATGTGACCTTGTTAATCAAATAACAACTCCTTGTTCATGGTTAGGAAACATAACCATCTTTGATTAACAAGCTAGTCTAGTAGAGGCATACTAGTGACATAGTGTTTTGTCTATGCATTCACACATGTATCATGTTTCCGGTTAATACAATTCTAGCATGAATGATAAACATTTATCATGAAATAAGGAAATAAATAATAACTTTATTATTGCCTCTAGGGCATATTTCCTTCAGTCTCCCACTTGCACTAGAGTCAATAATCTAAATCACATCACCATGTGATTAACATCGATAGTTTCACATCATCATGTGATTAACACCCATAGTTCACATCGCCATGTGACCAACACCCAAAGGGTTTACTAGATTCAGTAATCTAGTTCACATCGCTATGTGATTAACACCCAAAGAGTACTAAGGTGTGATCATGTTTTGCTTGTGAGAGAGTCTTAGTCAACGGGTTTTTCACATTCAGATCCGTTATGTATTTTGCAATTTTCTATGTCTACAATGCTCTTGCGAAGCTACTCTAGCTAATTGCTCCCACTTTCAATATGTATCTAGATCGAGACTTAGAGTCATCGGATCGGTGTCAAAACTTGCATCGGCGTAACCCTTTACGACGAACCTTTTGTCACTTCCATAATCGAGAAATATATCCTTATTCCACTAAGGATAATTTTGACCGCTGTCCAGTGATCTACTCCTAGATCACTATTGTACTCCCTTGCGAAACTCAGTGCAGGGTATACAATAGATCTGGTACACAGCATGGCATACTTTATAGAAACTATGGCCAAGGCATAGTGAATGACTTTCATTCTCTTTCTATCTTCTGCTGTGGTCGGGTTTTGAGTCTTACTCAATTTCACACCTTGTAACACAGGCAAGAACTCTTTCTTTGACTGTTTCATTTTGAACTACTTCAAAATCTTGTCAAGGTATGTACTCATTGAAAAAACTTATCAAGCATCTTGATCTATCTCTATAGATCTTGATGCTCAATATGTAAGTAGCTTTACCGAGGTCTTTCTTTGAAAAACTCCTTTCAAACACTTCTTTATGCTTTGCAGAATAATTCTACATTATTTCCGATCTACAATATGTCATTCACATATACTTATCAGAAATGTTGTAGTGCTCCCACTCACTTTTTAGTAAATACAGGCTTCACCGTAAATCTGTATAAAACTATATGCTTTGATCAACTCATCAAAGCGTATATTCCAACTCCGAGATGCTTGCACCAGTCCATAGATGGATCGCTGGAGCTTGCACACTTTGTTAGCTCCCTTTGGATCGATAAAACCTTCTGGTTGCATCATATACAACTCTTCCTCCTAAAACCCATTCAGGAATGCAGTTTTTACATCCATTTGCCAAATTTCATAAATTGTGGCAATTGCTAACATGATTCGGACAGACTTTAAGCATCGCTACAGTTGAGAAAATCTCATTGTAGTCAACACCTTGACCTTGTCAAAAACCTTTTTGCGACAAGTCGAGCTTTGTAGACAGTAACACTACTATCAGCGTCCATCTTCCTCTTGAAGATCCATTTATTTTCTTTGGTTTGCCGATCATCGGGCAAATCCATCAAAGTCCATACTTTGTTCTAATACATGGATCATATCTCAGATTTCATGGCCTCAAGCCATTTTGCGGAATCTGGGCTCACCATCGCTTCTTCATGGTTCGTAGGTTCATCATGATCTAGTAGCATGATTTCCAGAACAGGATTGCCGTACCACTCTGGTGCGGATCTTACTCTGGTCGATCTACGAGGTTCTGTAGTAACTTGATCTGAAGTTTCATGATCAACATCATCAACTTCCTCACTACTTGGTGTAGATGTCTCAGAAACCGGTTTCTGCGACAAACTACTTTCAAGTAAGGGAGAAGGTACTATTACCTCATCAAGTTCTACTTTCCTCCCACTCACTTCTTTCGAGAGAAACTCCTTCTCTAGAAAGGATCCATTTTTAAGCAACGAATATCTTGCCTTCGGATCTGTGATAGAAGGTGTACCCAACAATTTCCTTTGGGTATTCTATGAAGACGCACTTCTCCATTTGGGTTTGAGCTTATCAGGATGAAACTTTTTCACATAAGTATCGCAGCCCCAAACTTTAAGAAACGACAACTTTGGTTTCTTGCTAAACCACAGTTCATATAGTGTCGTCTCAACGGATTTAGATGGTGCCCTATTTAACGTGAATGCAGCTGTCTCTAATGCATGATCCCAAAACGATATTGGTAAATCGGTAAGAAACATCATAGATTGTACTATATCCAATAAAGTACGGTTATGACGTTCGGACACACCATTATGATGTGGTGTTCCAGGTGGCATGAATTTGTGAAACTATTCCACATTGTTTTAATTGAAGACCAAACTCGTAACTCAAATATTTGTCTCCGCGATCAGATCGTAGAAACCTTATTTTCTTGTCACGATGATTTTTCCACTTCACTCTGAAATTCTTTGAACCTTTCAACTATTTCAGACTTATGTTTCATCAAGTAGATATACCCATATCTGCTCAAATCATCTGTGAAGGTCAGAAAATAACGATATCCACCGTGAGCCTTAACACTCATTGGATCGCATACATCAGTATGTATTATTTCCAATAAGTCGGTTGCTCGCTCCATTGTTCGGAGAACGGAGTTTTAGTCATCTTGCCCATGAGGCATGGTTCGCAAGCATCAAGTGATTCATAATCAAGTGATTCCAAAATCCCATCAGCATGGAGTTTCTTCATGCGCTTTACACCAATATGACCTAAGCGGCGATTGCCACAAATAAGTTGCACTATCATTATTAACTTTGCATCTTTTGGTTTCAATATTATGAATATGTGTATCACTACGATCGAGATCCAATGAACCATTTTCATTGGGTGTGTAACCATATAAGGTTTTATTCATGTAAGCAGAACAACAGTTTATACTCTTACTTAAATGAATAACCGTTTTGCAATAAACACGATCAAATCATATTCATGCTCAACGCAAACACCAAATAACATTTATTTAGGTTCAACACTAATCCCGAAAGTATAGGGAGTGTGCGATGATGATCATATCAATCTTGAAACTATTTTCAACACACATCATCACTTCACCCTTAACTAGTTTCATTTATTCGCAACTCCGTTTGAGTTACTACTCTTAGCAACTGAACCAGTACCAAATACCGAGGGGTTGCTATAAACACTAGTAAAGCACACATCAAACACCTGTATATCAAATATACCCTTTTTCACTTTGCCATCCTTCTTATCCACCAAATATTTAGGGCAGTTCCGCTTCTAGTGACCATTTCCTTTGCAGTGTAAGCACTCAGTTTCAGGCTTTGGTTCAGCTTTGGGCTTCTTCGTGGGAGTGACAACTTGCTTGTCAATCTACTTGAAGTTCCCCTTTCTTTCCCTTTGCCCTTTTCTTGAAACTAGTGATCTTGTCAACCATCAACACTTGATGCTCTTTCTTGATTTCTACCTTCGTCGATTTCAACATCTCGAAGAGCTCGGGAATCATTTTCGTCATCCCTTGCATACTATAGTTCATCACGAAGTTCTACTAACTTGGTGATGGTGACTGAGAATTCATCAATCACTATCTTATCTGGAAGATTAACTCCCACTTGATTCAAGCGATTGAAGTACCCAGACAATCTGAGCACATGCTCACTAGTTGAGCGATTCTCCTCCATCTTTTAGCTATAGAACTTGTTGGAGACTTCATATCTCTCAACTCGGGTATTTCCTTGAAATATTAACTTCAATTCCTGGAACATCTCATATGGTCCATGATGTTCAAAACATCTTTGAAGTCCCGATTCTAAGCCATAAAGCATGGTGCACAAAACTATCAAGTAGTCATCATACTGAGCTAGCCAAACGTTCATAACGTCTGCATCTGCTCCTGCATTAGGTCTGTCACCTAGCGGTGCATTAAGGACATAATTCTTCTGTGCAGCAATGAGGATAAACCTCCGATCACGGATCGAATCCGCATCATTGCTACTAACATTTTTCAACATAATTTTCTCTAGGAACATATCAAAAACAAACATATGAAAGCAAAAAGCAAAGCTATTGATCTTACAACATAATTTGCAAAATACTACCAGGACTAAGTTCATGATAAATTTAAGTTCAATTAATCATATTACTTAAGAACTCCCACTTAGAAAAACATCTCTCTAGTCATCTAAGTGATCACGTGATCCAAATCAACTAAACCATAACCGATCATCACGTGAAATGGAGTAGTTTTCAATGGTGAACATCTTATGTTGATCATATCTACTATATGATTCACGCTCGACCTTTCGGTCTCCGTGTTCCGAGGCCATATCTGCATATGCTAGGCTCGTCAAGTATAACCCGAGTATTCTGCGTGTGCAAAACTGGCTTGCACCCGTTGTAGATGGACGTGAGCTTATCACACCCGATCATCACGTGGTGTCCGGGCACGACGAACTTTGGCAACGGTGCATACTCGGGAGAACACTTCTTGATAATTTAGTGAGAGATCATCTTATAATGCTACCGTCAATCAAAGCAAGATAAGATGCATAAAAGATAAACATCACATGCAAATCAATATAAGTGATATGATATGGTCATCATCATCTTGTGCTTCGTGATCTCCATCTCTGCAGCACCACCATGATCACCATCGTCACCGGAGCGACACCTTGATCTCCATCGTAGCATCGTTGTCGTCTCGCCAATCTTATGCTTCTACGACTATCGCTACCGCTTAGTGATAAAGTAAAGCATTACAGGGCGATTGCATTGCATACAATAAAGCGACAACCATATGGCTCCAGCCAGTTGCCGATAACTTCGGTTACAAAACATGATCATCTCATACAATAAAATATAGCATCACGTCTTGACCATATCACATCACAACATGCCCTGCAAAAACAAGTTAGACGTCCTCTACTTTGTTGTTGCAAATTTTACGTGGCTGCTACGGGCTTAAGCAAGAACCAATCTCACCTCGCATCAAAACCACAACGATACTTCGTCAAATAGACTCCGTTTTAACCTTCTCAAGGACCGGGCGTAGCCACACTCGGTTCAACTAAAGTGAGAGAGACAGGCACCCACCAGTCACCTTTAAGCAACGAGTGCTCGTAGCGGTGAAACCAGTCTCGCGTAAGCGTCTGGCGTAATGTCGGTCAGGCGCTTCATCTCACAATACCGCTGAACCAAAGTATGACATGCTGGTAGGTAGTATGACTTGTATCGCCCACAACTCACTTGTGTTCTACTCGTGCAAAACATCAAACCATAGAAAAACCTAGGCTCGGATGCCCTTTGTTGGGAACGTAGTAATTTCAAAAATTTTCCTCACGCACACGCAAGATCATGGTGATGTATAGCAACGAGAGGGAGAGTGTTGTCTACATACCCTTGTAGACCCGAAGCGAAGCGATCACAATGTAGAGGAAGTAGTCGTACGTTCTCCTCGCGATCCGACCGATCCGCGCCGTTACTCCGGCGCCCCGAGTTCTTGACACACGTACAGCTCGATGGCGTCCCTCGTACTCGATCCAGCCGAGTGTCGAGGGAGAGTTTCGTCGACCTGACGGCGTGGTGGCGATCTTGATGTTTCACGGCGCGAGGCTTCGCCTAAGCTTCGCGACGGTATAACCGAGGTGGAATATGGTGGAGGGGGGCACCGCACACGGCTAAGGAACGATCTCACGATCAACTTGTGTCTTCAAGGTGCCCCCCTGCCCCCGTATATAAAGGAGCCAGGGGGGAGGGGGCCGGCGGCCAAGAGGGGGCGCGCCAAGGAGTCCTACTCCCTCTGGGAGTAGGATTCCCCCCCCAATCCTAGTTGGACTAGGATTCCCGGAGGGGGAAAGAGAGAGAGGGGGGCCGGCCCCTTCTCCTAGTCCTAGTAGGACTAGGGAAGGGGGGGGAGGCGCGCAGCCACCTTGGGCTGCCCCTTCTCCTTTCCACCAAGGCCCATCGAGGCCCATTTACCTCCGGGGTTCCGTAACCTCCGGTACTCGGTAAATTCCGTTTTACCGAACCATTCGAACTCCAAACATAGGCTTCCAATATATCAATCTTTATGTCTCGACCATTCCGAGACTCCTCGTCATGTCCGTGATCACATCCGGGACTCGAACTCCTTGGTACATCAAAATACATAAACTCATAATAACATCATCGAAACCTTAAGCGTGCGGACCCTACGGTTCGAGAACAATGTAGACATGACCTAGAACTATTCACGGTCAATAACCAACAGCGGGACCTGGATGCCCATATTGGTTCCTACATATTCTCGAAGATCTTTATCGGTCAGACCGCATAACAACATCGTTGTTCCTTTGTCATCGGTATGTTACTTGCCCGAGATTCGATCGTCGGTATCCAATACCTAGTTCAATCTCGTTACCGCAAGTCTCTTTACTCGTTCCGTAATACATCATCTCACAACTAGCTCATTAGTTGTAGTGCTTGCAAGGCTTCATGATGTGCATTACCGAGAGGGCCCAGAGATACCTCTCCGACAATCGGAGTGACAAAACCTAATCTCGAAATCGCCAACCCAACATTTGCCTTTGGAGACACCTGTAGTACTCCTTTATAATCACCCGATTCGTTGTGACGTTTGGTAGCACCAAAGTGTTCCTCCGTAAACGGAGTTGCATAATCTCATAGTTACAGGAACATGTATATGTCATGGATAAAAGCAGTAGCAACATACTAAGCGATCGTGTGCTAAGCTAATGGAATGGGTCATGTCAATCAGATCATTCAACTAATGATGTGACCTTGTTAATCAAATAACAACTCCTTGTTCATGGTTAGGAAACATAACCATCTTTGATTAACAAGCTAGTCTAGTAGAGGCATACTAGTGACATAGTGTTTTGTCTATGCATTCACACATGTATCATGTTTCCGGTTAATACAATTCTAGCATGAATGATAAACATTTATCATGAAATAAGGAAATAAATAATAACTTTATTATTGCCTCTAGGGCATATTTCCTTCAAATTAGTGGTCACTAAAGGCCCCCCCCCTTTAGCACCGGTTCAGCACGAACCGGTGCTAAAAAGCTTTCCACGTAACACGAGCCAGCTCCGGGGACTGAGTTTTTAGTACCGGTTTGTAAGACCAACCGGTACTATAAGGTTTGGAGGGTTTTTAGTTTTATGATTTCTTTTTCATTTAATTTTGTGTTTCCATTTTAATTCTTTTTCGTTTGCTGGTATTTTACGATACTACACATTGTACACGTTATGCATTCATATATAATTTCTAGTAGAACCAATCATGCATATATATATCACATCAATGTCTCACAAATTAAACCACCATATTAATTAATTCACACATACACACATGTACATATATATACAATTTCTCCTACATATGAATGTTGCCTTCGGAGCCAGTCTAATTGGTGCCTTCGGAGCACGATGACAATTGAAAGTGGTTTTCATTGGGGCGTAGCGGGTAATAGAATTCTCCATTCGGTTTATGACCTGGTCGAGCAAAAATCCCGCTATTTCCTCTTGAAGTGCTTCTACGCTCCGTTTCTATGAGCTTCTCCGCACCTCTTTGAACTGTTAAGAAGGAGATCAATATGCATGTGTATTAGTTGTGTGACTAGCTAGATATCGATAATGGTGTAAAATTGTGAATAGTGTTCGACAAGCGTACCCATTGCTGTCTTTGAGATCTGC
>JAHHZJ010004146.1:0-23588 GCA_021437245.1 Aegilops speltoides | reverse complement strand
CCAGAGGTTCCGTGGACTAGGATGAAGAGAGACATTGCTCAATATGTTGCTAATCGCGACATTTGTCGTCGGTAAAAGAAGAGCATCAACGGCCTGCCGCACCCTTCAACCCTTAGCTATCCCTCGAATGGAAATGGGATAAAATCAGATGGATTTCATTACCGGTTTTCCTGTGACCAAGAAAGGGAATAATGCTATCTTTGTCGTTATCGATCCGCCTCCAAAGTAGCCCATTTCTACCTGCTCATGAGAGTATAACCGCTAGTCACCAGCAGACTTGTACATCTCCTAATAGTGTCTCTTCATGGTGTTCCATTGAAATTAACTCAGATCGAGGAAGTCTCTTCACCTCTCGATTTTGGGAAAGTTTTCAAAATGCTATGGGAACCCATCTTCCTTTAGCACCGCTTTCACCTCAATCAAGTGGTCAAGTAGAACGGTCAACCAAATCCTAGAAGACATGCTTCGAGCTTCATATCTCGCTCGAATGGATTGGGAGAAATGCCTTCCTTTGCCGAAGTTTGCTTATAACAACAGCTATCAATCTAGCCTGGCAAAGCACCTTTGAAGTTCTCTATGGACGAAGGTGTCGAACACCTCTTAACCGGGTCGTAAACCGGGAAAGATAATTTTGGCCCGGATATGATCCAGAAGCGTAAGAGCAAGTTCGTGATCATTCGTGAAAAGTTGAAAACAGCCCAATCTCGCCAAAAGAGTCAATATGACCGAAAACATAAGGCTATGACTTACGAGGTTGACGAGAAGGCTTACCTTCGGTTACCCTCCAAGGAACCCATCGCTTTGTGATCAAAGGCAAATTGGCCTCGCTACATTGGACCCTTTCGATTCTTGCCAAACGAGGAGAAGTTGCCTACCAATTGAACTACCTCCGATCTCTCCAAAGTTCACGACGCCTTCCACGCTTTCAACTCAGCGTTGCTTTCGGATCCTATCCGTGGGTGGACCACTAAACGCTTGATCTTCAAGATAATCTCACATATCGAGAATATCCCGCTCAGATTCTCGATCGCCGAGCGCATTACTCGACGGCATAATATCAAGTTTCAAGGTTCAATGGTCGCACTATCTCGAGAAGGAAGCTACTTGGGAAAGGGAGGATCGCCTTCGACTTGAGTACCCCGCCTCTTTCCGGAGGAACCTAAATCTCGACGAGATTCTTTGAGTGGGGTGAGTTGTCACACCCTAGCTAGTTCATGCATTAGAGTGTTGCATCATGTCTATTTTTTTTCAATGTAAACTTGAAATGGGATTGCTGTAACCCCAGCCCCTCCTCAAAACAAGTAGGGTTTACTAAAATATTTTCGATGAACCTGAATGTTCTTCTAAAATGTCCATCATTTTTGTTTTGGTCCGTAAGCCTTGCCAAAAGTGATGCACATTTTCCTAGGTCATCCTAAGGTCATTGAATTAAATCATAGCTATTTGAATTTGGGCATTTTAAATTTATAAAATATATCAAATGTCCAAATATCTCCAAACTAAATGTTTCATGTTGGAAATATTCCAACATTGGACCAGGATTAGTTTGGTGAATTTTAGAACCTTTCTGTATTTTAAATAACTCAACAAAGTTACGAATAATAGAAAAGAAAACAGTAGCGTAAAACTTACTCGGCGCCGCTTAGTTGCCCACTGGCCGCCCAGCCCGCCACTCAAGGCCAATGAGTCGCTTGGTTTGCCAGCAGTAGCCAAGGTGCTCGGCGGCACCGCAGCTCGCCACGCAGCTGCCGCCGCCTCGCCGCTTCTTCGCCGCTTCCGCCTCGATGAGCTCCACGTCACCAACCCCCTGCACACCCTCCTCCTCTCCACTCGCCTTCGCGCTTCCCCACGCCATGGCCGATGCCACTGCCGCCGCACCACCGTCAGAGTTGCCCTCCGTCAATTCCACGCCGCTACCATCAGGTCTCAGAGCTCCGCCGTCCCGCTATTGAAGCTAGCCGAGCCTCGAAGCGCCAAGGCCTCCTGCCGCCGCACCAAGCTCGCCTCAAGCGCCACCGCCGAGATCCTTCGCCGTCACCGCCGCAGCTCGACCTCACCACGCTGCTCGCACCGTCAAGGTCCGCCGTGAGCTTAGCCACCTTCCCCACCTCTCTCTCGCCTCTGCACCACAACGACCGCGACGGCTCACGCGGCACTCGCCGTCGCAGACTCGCCGCCGACGCGTTCCCGCCACACTCCGCTACCCCACCGGTTCAACGCTTCACTACGCTATGCTGAGCTAACCGAGCACCTCCCGCACTCACCGCACACCCCACCTCGAGTTCACTCACCCGAGCCCGGTGGCCGCCAACCGCCGCGGCGCCAACCCCGCCACCCCGAGCCCAACCACCACCACCAATAGATGCGGCTCGCCCTCACCTTCACTCCGTGGTCGCCATACTCGCTTGGTGGCCAAACGCCAAAACCACTTTCGCCACGCTGGCTCGCCAAGCGGCTAAACGCCGGGGTTTGACCTCGGTTTGACCACGGTGGCCCAGTCGACTTCGGTCTATGACATGTGGGCCCACTGCTAATTAATCTAGTATTAGTTTTAATTAAATTCTAATTAAACTAACCCCATCGACATCGCTGGGACCCATCGGGTCAGTTTGACCTGACCAGCCTGCTGACCCCTCGACGCTATCATGACGCAAGGTCGACGTTAAAGATTTAAATTATCGAATTATTTTTACACGTAAAATTCCGTAAAATGTTTCAAACTTCAAAAATTCATATAAAATCAACCATAGCTCCAAATGAGACAAATTATATATGAAAATGATCAGAAAAATCCAATCTTTCCATCTGTACAGGTTTCATGCATGTTTACAGAAGCTAACCCACAGTTTATCACAGAACAAGTTTAAGCACTTAAATGATCATATATGAGTTTGAATTTTGAATCTTTGGTTCAAATTGATTCAAACCCATCTGATCCTAGTTGCATTAGCTCAAAGCACTCATTTTGCCATGTCTCATTGCATGCATCATATTGTTGCACCTTGTTTGGTAATGCTTGTGCATCGTGTTCCCGCGATGTGTTCTCGCCCCGAGGAGTACCGTGATAACCTCGACGAAGAGCAATACTGCAGTAACGCACCACAGCAAGCAACCAACCAATTGATCATATCGATAAAATCCCATGTTCTTGCTCCTGCTCTTGCATCGCATTAAGACAACGCGATTCAAACTGGCCGTGGTGCAGCGGTAGTTGAACCCATTTCTCCGCATGACCACGTCATTGCCACAAGAATTAGATGAAACCCACTAGCATGTGTAGGAGTTGATTGAGCCATATGACTGTGTTGTTCCTACCTTGCTATGCCTCGCTATGCTTAGAGTCGTGTCGTCCGGTTCATCGGGTGATGACTAGAGTGAAATGATCGAGTCGGCACGAGAGTAAGGTGTTGAACACGATTTGGTAAAGGTATCGATGAGAGGCCATGTAGGAGTACATGGTGGGTTGTTTCATTGAGGCCGACCTTGCTAATCGAGATCTGTATGTGTGATTTAAGAAACAGCTACTACCATACATTGGGCCCCAAATATGACCCCGCCGACTTCTTATTCACGCTTAGTCCTCCGTCTGTGAGTTGCAAGTAGTTTCGTGTTTGTAGTTCATCGAGGCCGTGGACAGCGCCGACCGTAGGGGTGGGCTGTGATGCGGTAGGTACGCGGTCGGGTACCGGATGCCCGCTTGGTATCCCGGAACCTTGTTCACATCGCTTGGGGGCTGTGAGCGAGACTTCGCCGAACTCCTCATAGATGGAACCCAAATAGGCGATAAACCCGACTAGAGACTTGTGTGTTCAGGTAGGTCGTGGTCTACACCCACGCCGGTTTCGCTGAAGTCCGCCGAGCACATGTCGTGTGCGACGCTAAGTGGTGGAAACATGTATGAAGAAGTACACCCTCGCAGGTTAACATCATCTATTCGAATAGCCGCCATTCATGTAAAGGACTACTTGGTTGCCTATACAGCTCATAGACAAGTAAATGGATACTACTAAAAGCCTCAAGATAAGCGTGAGTGCCGAGGATGGCTTCTCCGTAGGAAGACGGGTTGATCCTCGTGGTGTATTGAAATGATGAGTAGTGGACTCGAAAAGCAAAACTATTTCAAGTTGGTGTCTCAGAGGATAGCTTAGCCATGAGTCAAAGCTGGCTTGTCTGCAATAACCCCACCAACCCTTCTTGATAATGTGCATGTATGTAGGGTCTGATAAGTCTTGGCTGAGTACCTTTGTACTCATGTTGCTTTAATTTACATTTTTCAAGATGCCACAAACCCTTCCGACGGGTTCTTCAGAGACGCTGACATCGATTTAGTAGACTAAGGCCTGTGGTGATCCCGAGCAAGAGAAGGACCATGTAGTATACCTAGGCTTACCCAAGCCTCTTTTATTTTACTAGTTGTCTCAGACTCGACAAAACACTTCCACTGTGGCTTGTATGCTTGAATGACTTGTATGTGGGTCGTGTGACCTGATTTGTGTGTATAGTTATGAATGGCTCTCCGAGCCTTCAAATAAAGTACTTGTGTCGAGAGTCATGTTGTGATGCCTTGTTGTATTTGCACATATCGAGCATATTGTGTGTATGATTGAAATGCTTGGTATGTGTGGATCCGACTATCTAGTTGTTTATCTTTAGTAGCCTCTTACCGAAATGTCTCCTAGTGTCTCCACCGAGCCTTGGTAGCTTGCTACCGCTCCGAACACTTAGGCTGGCCGGCATGTGTCCTTCTTCGCTCCTCGTGGTCTCGTTCTTCGGGAAATGTCACGATTGAGTACCGGAGTCCCGTTAGCCCGCTACAGCCCGGTTTATCGGAGTCCTGCTAGCCCAAGGCTACAGCCCGAACTTACTTGTCAATGAATCGACACGCTCGATGTCGGGTCATGGATGCTCGTCCTCGTAAGTCTGTGCCACTTTGGGTTTACGACTAGTCATGTCACCGGCCCTTTCCATATGGATGCTAGCGACACTATCATATACGCAGCCAAAAGGCGCAAACGGTCCCGCCAAGGTAAGGCGACACTGCTGGGATACCGTATGGAGGCCGCAAAGTGATATGATGTGTTACAGCTAGATCGATGTGACATTGAGTCGGGTCCCGACACCAAGCTTCAGAATCCTTCACATCAAATCGGTGTCACCGAGATGATGAAGTCGGTCCCACCGAGATTGGCAAGTTCTTGTCTTTGCACGAATCGGACTAACCGAGATTGTATTTTCGGTCCCACCGAAAATCCCAACGCTCACATTATTTGAACTTTCGGTCTCACCGAGTTGTCAACTTCGTCCCACCGAGATTGGTTAAATGTGTGTAACGGTTGATTTTGTGTGGAGGTTATAAATACCTCTCCACCCCTCTTCATTCGTGGAGAGAGCCATCGTAAAGAACTACCACTCCTACCTTACATTTCGAGAAGAGAACTACCTACCCTTGTGTTGAGACTGTTGCTCCACTCCCACCATATGAAGCTTGATCTCTAGCCTTCCCAGTTGCTTTCCACTCAACCCTTTCTTCCACCACAGCCAAATCAGTGAGGAGAGTTGAGTGTTGGGGAGATTATCATTTGAAGCACAAGAGCAAGGAGTTCATCATCATCAACGCCATCTATTACCTTTTGGAGGGTGGTGCCTCCTAGATTGGTTAGGTGTCGCTGGGAGCCTCCACGAGATGTGGAGTTGAACCAAGAAGTTTGTAAGGGCAAGGAGATCGCTTACTGTGAAGATCTACCCCGAGTAAGGCTAGCTCCTCCGTATGAGAGGCTATGATGGAATAGACAAGGTTGCTTCTTCGTGGACCTTCGTGGGTGGAGCCTCCGTGGACTCTCGCAGCTGCTACCTCCGTGGGTTGAAGTCTCCATCAACGTGGAAGCACGATAGCACCACCTATCGGAACCACGAGAAAATCACCGCTGCCTCCAAAATTGCGCTTGCTCTTCTCCACCTCTCTCACATTACATGTGCAATTTACTTTCCGCTGCCTATACTCTAGAATTGCATGTAGGGTGATGCTTGACTTGATCATAATTGTGAATCTGCCAAAACCTGTTCTTTATCAAAAGGCATAATTTTATATTGTCAAGTAGTCTAATCACCCCCTCTAGACATACTTTCGATCCTACAAGTGGTATCGTAGCTTTGGTCTCCATTGTTTTGGTTTCCATTGCATTGACTCCATAAGCTTGGTTTCACAACCTAGAGAGTATGGCGCCTAGTGAGGGTAATTTTCAGAGAGGTCCTTACTTTGATGGTACAAACTTTGCTAGTTGGAAGAATAAAATGAAAATGCATATTCTTGGCTATAACCCAGCCGCATGGGGCATTATTTGTGTTGGTATGCAAGGTGAATTCTTCGAGGAAGGAAAAGTTCCGGATCGCTGGGTTACAACGGAAGAATTATGGATGTTGCAAAACAATGCTCAAGCTTGTGACATTCTCTTCAATGCCTTGTGTCCCGAGGAGTTCAACAAAATCAGCCGCCTTGAGAATGCAAAAGAGATTTGGGATACTTTGGTTGAAATGCACGAAGGTACCGAGTCCGTGAAGGAATCAAAGCTAGATGTTCTTCAAGGTCAACTTGACAAGTTCAAGATGAAGGAAGGTGAAGGAGTCGCTGAAATGTACTCTAGGCTTGCTCTCATCACAAATAAGATTGCCGGGCTTAGGAAGCGAAGAAATGACCGAATCGATTCATCATCAAGAAGATTCTCGAGCTTTGATGGAAAGTATGACACCGTGCACTTTGATCCAAATGATGCCAAACTACAAGAATCTCAAGCCAACCAAGTCATTGGAAGAATTGTTGCCATGAGATGACACTTAAGGATAAGGAAGAGCTTCACAACAAGTCAAGTGGTGCTTACAAAGCTACAAGTGATGCTCCCACAACCTCAAGTGACAAGTTAGTTTCAAATGAAGAGATAAGCCTAATGGTCAAGAACTTCAACAAATTCTACAAGAGTAGAAGCAAAGAGAGAAGCTCAAAGTCTAGATCATATGATGAAAAGAGATCTTCTAGTCGTGATCGAATCGCATAATTGTGGAAGACCCGACACTACTTAAATGAGTGTACGGTTCTCACAAGAGAAGAGAAGAATTCCAAGAAGAAGAAGCTCAAGAGATGAGTCACCCTCGAAAGAGAGAAGGAGTAGAGATGATCGTTATGAACGAAGACCTCTCTGAGAAGCAAGGATTCGAGAGGAAAGACAAGTCATCAAGGAGCTACACAAGAAGAAAACATCAAGCTCATGTAGGAATGGGTCTCCGCCCGAATCCGGCAAATCAATCCGAAAGAAGCTATCACTCCAACTCCGACTACAGCCAAGATGAAGGTGTTGCCGGTCTTGCTCAGATCCTCCAACTCCAACTCCTATGACTTATTTGACTCACCAAATGAGGGAATTGGAAGATGAAAGTGCAACTAATCCCCGGTGGTTTTGGTAATTAATAACAACATATATATCATTGAACTAATTGTTTCTTGAGAATATTTCAAAAGTTCAGGATATGGGTATGGCAATGACCGATGATGTGGACCCTCAAAATGCTAAGGAAAGCATTGGCAAAAGCTCAAGACTCCATTTTTGGTTTAGTGATCCATGATCACATTGAGTCCATAGGAAAGCCAATACTATTAAAAGGGATGAGGTTATGATGATGATCCGTTGCTCAAAGTGCTTAGTGATTTATCTCCCAAACTATCAGCAATCTTTCATTCCAACATATACTCATAAGTAATCTCGGTCCCACCGATTCCATAAACTCACCACACCGAGATGAACCACCTCACCATATACCCAAACCCTAGAAATTTCGGATTTTCCGATTCCAAACTCGGTCTCACCAAACTAGTGTTGCCAACCTTCAGAATCTTCAGAATCATATTGGTGTCACCGAGATGATAAAGTCGGTCCCACCGAGAATGGCAAACCATAGTCTTTGGAAGAATCGGACTAACCGAGATTGTATTTTCGGTCCCACTGAAAATCCCAACGCTCACAAGATTTGAACTTTCGGTCTCACCGAGTTGTCAACTTCGGTCCGACCGAGATTGGTCAAATGTGTGTAACGGTTGATTTTGTGTGGAGGCTATAAATACCCCTCCACCTCCTCTTCATTCGTGAGAGAGCCATCGAAAGAACTACCACTCCTACCTTACATTTCGAGAAGAAAACTACCTACCCTTGTGTTGAGATCAAGTTGCTCCACTCCCACCATATGAAACTTGATTTCTAGCCTTCCCAAGTTGCTTTCCACTCAATCCTTTCTTCCACCACAGCCAAATCAGTGAGGAGAGTTGAGTGTTGGGGAGATTATCATTTGAAGCACAAGAGCAAGGAGTTCATCATCACCAACACCATCTATTACCTTTTGGAGGGTGGTGCCTCCTAGATTGGTTAGGTGTCGCTTGGGAGCCTCCACAAGATGTGGAGTTGAACCAAGAAGTTTGTAAGGGCAAGGAGATCGCTTACTTCGTGAAGATCTACCCCGAGTAAGGCTAGTCCTCCGTGGGCGAAGCCATGATGGCATAGACAAGGTTGCTTCTTCGTGGACCCTTCGTGGGTGGAGCCTCCGTGGACTCTCGCAGCTGCTACCTCCGTGGGTTGAAGTCTCCATCAACGTGGATTGACGATAGCACCACCTATCGGAACCACGAGAAAAATCTCCGTGTTCCAAATTGCGCTTGCTCTTCTCCACCTCTATTTACTACATGTGCAATTTACTTTCCGCTGCCATTACTCTAGAATTGCATGTAGGGTGATACTTGACTTGGTCATCATTGTGAACTTGCTAAAAACTTGTCCTAATCAAAAGGCTAAACTTTTAAATTGTCAAGTAGTCTAATCACCCCCTCTAGACATACTTCCGATCCTACAAGTGGTATCGAGCTTTGGTCTCCATTGGATTGGTTTCATTGCATTGACTCCATAAGCTTGGTTTCACCACCTAGAGAGTATGGCGCCTAGTGAGGGTAATTTTCAGAGAGGTCCTTACTTTGATGGTTCAAATTTTGCTAGTTGGAAGCATAAAATGAAAATGCATATTCTTGGACATAACCCCGCCAAGATGGGGCATTATTTGTGTTGGCTTGCAAGGTGAGTTCTTCGAGGAAGGAAAAGTTCCAGATCGCGGGTTACAAATGATGAGTTATGGATGTTACGTAACAATGCTCAAGCTTGTGACATTCTCTTCAATGCTTTGTGTCCCGAGGAGTTCAACAAGATCAGCCGCCTTGAGAATGCAAAAGAGATTTGGGATACTTTGGTCGAAATGCACGAAGGTACCGAGTCCGTGAAGGAATCAAAGCTAGATGTTCTTCAAGGTCACTTGACAAGTTCAAGATGAAGGAAGGTGAAGGAGTCGCTGAAATGTACTCTAGGCTTGCTCTCATCACCAATGAGATGGCAGGCTTAGGAAGCGAAGAAATGACCGACCGATTCATCATCAAGAAGATTCTCGAGCTTTGATGGAAAGTATGACACCGTGCACTTTGATCCAAATGATGCCAAACTACAAGAAACTCAAGCCTACCAAGTCATTGGAAGAATTGTTGCTCATGAGATGACACTTAAAGACAAGGAAGAGCTTCACAACAAGTCAAGTGGTGCTTATAAAGCTACAGCTGAAGCTCCCACAACCTCAAGTGACAAGCTGGTTTCCAATGAAGAGATAAGCCTAATGGTGAAGAACTTCAACAAATTCTACAAGAGTAGAAGCAAGGAAAGAAGCTCAAAGTCTAGATCATATGATGAAAAGAGATCTTCTAGTCGTGATCGAATCGCTATAATTGTGGAAGACCCGACACTACTCAAATGAGTGTTCGACTCCCACAAGAGAAGAGAAGAATCTCCAAGAAGAAGAAGCTCAAGAGAAGAGTCACCGGAAAAGAGAGAAGGAGTAGAGATGATCGTTATGAACGAAGATTCTCTCTGAGAAGCAAGGATTCGGAAAGGAAAGACAAGTCATCAAGGAGCTACACAAGAAGAAAACATCAAGCTCATGTTAGGAATGGGTCTCCGGCCCGACTCGACAATCACTCCAAAGAAGCTATCACTCCAACTCCTAATACACCAAGATGAAGGTGTTGCCGGTCTTGCTCTCAGATCCTCCAACTCCAACTCCTATGACTTGTTTGATTCACCAAATGAGGGAATTGGAAGATGCTTCATGGCTAAAGGCCCCAAGGTATCACACCCTGAATTCATTGACTTTGATAGTGATGAGGATGACTTGCTTGGTGAAGATGAGCTTACATGACAAATCTAGTGAGCTTAGTAATGATGAACATGCTAGTAGTCTTTATAGTCGAGAAGAGTCGAATGACAATGCTATGAAGGAGATTGAGCGCCTAACTAAAGAACTAAACACTCTTAAGTTAGCTCATGAAACAACTCAAGAAGATCATAGAGAGCTCCTAAGATCTCATGAGAAGCTACGCTCGAGAAGCTCAATCTAGAGCAAGAACATGAGTTTCTAAAAGCTATCAATGACGATCTTCAAAGAAGAGTTCTTCATATCTTGCCAAACGACTTCTCTTGTCTAATTTCTTGCCACCTATTAAAACTAAGCATGACAAGCATAAGAAAATTCTTCATCTAGTAGTAACAATAACAATGCTAAATCAAATGTTGTTACTTCTAGTAATTCTCTTGATTCCACTAACAATGTTTCAAGCCAAGTTTCACTTGAGCAAGAAAATAGTTTATTGAAAGGGATTATAGAGAAAGGTGTCACAAGAGCCTTGCCGAAGCAAGAACTTTGAGGAAATTGTTCGCAAGCAAGGAAGGCACCGAAGAATCAAGGAATTGGTTTTGAGCGAAAGTTCAACGCCGAGGGTGTTGAATGGGAAGAAGGTCAATATCCCACTCCAAAGTTTGTTTCTCAAAAGGAGAAGTATGATCCTACTTCTTCCAATGTGGAACAAGCTCAAGATGACCTTCCACCACAAGACCACAAGCTAAAAGGCAAGGACAAGCTTCAAGAGGAGATTGATGCATTCATTGAAGCACCCAAGGCCATGGTCAAGTGGGTTCCCAAGGAAACTTCAAGTTCTACTTCACAAGCTCAACTACTACCCCAAGGATTCCCATCAAGATGATGTGGATCCCAAGAAGAAGAACTAGAGAGTTCTTGAGGGTGACTCCGCCAACATACTTCACTCACATTCATTTTGGCAAGAACTTGTGCAATCAACTTCCACATCTTGCACTAGTTCATGGAGTCACAAACCCTCTTGTTGGTAAGTCAAGGGACAAGGTAATCATTGCTTTCATGGACATCATCTATTGTGTACTTCAATCTATGTCCATGGATATCCTTGTTTGTTCCTTGTGGGACTAACCCATGTAGGTATTGAAAGTGCCCGAATCCAAAGGATTGCTCCCAACTCTTGATGATCTTCATCAACATTGAGCATCCACATCTTCAACATCTACATGAAGTCTTCTACGACAACCCAAGGTTAGTTTGACCTTTAAAAGGGTTCTCACATCAAGGGGAGCTTTGTTTAAAGATTTGAGCTAAAGCATCTTCAAATGATGTGAACACATTAATGCTTTATGTAAAAGTGGTAACCCCACTTGTGCTTAAACGATGAGTATGACCTATGATCAAATGTTCTCATTTGACTCCTAAGTCAATATACTCATATATAGATGACCTAGTCATCGCTAAATTGTGTGCTAGTTGCTAGAGTTTTGTTTGTGCATGTTTGACACATATTTCATTTGCTATCTTATTGTGTGAGCATGTTGATGCATGATTTTATCCATTCGAGGACATCCATTTGTTGCTTTGGTCTTTTGGATTTTTCTTTTCGACCAAATGGATGGACAAGAATGCCTAAGTTCCTCCCCTAGCTATCTATGCTTTCTTGTCTCAAATTCTATTCATGCTTATATCACAAACTTTGATCAAGTTTTTTTTGACAGCACCGAGTGAGGAGCACTCGAGCCACCGATCCGTCAAAAGCTTAAACTCCAAAACCTTCTAAGTACTTTCGGTCAAACCAATCTACTCAAATCGATACAATCAAATCACTTGATTGATCTAGGTTTTCACCTCGTGAAACCGAAGGTAAATTTCGCGGATCGATGTGAGTAATCGCCAGGCTAACCATCTCGTGCCACCGAAGTTTTCCAACTCGTCCCACCGACACCGAAGGGTATATATCCCGAGGGCAGCGCTGCTGATTATTCCTTCAAACGCCTCGCCTCAAACCTTTAGCCGCCGCCGTGGTCTCCGGATCGCCTCCGCTGCCAGGCGCCGCTGCTGGTCTCCATCGCCGCCAACGGTCAATCTCATCGCACAAGCAGCCCAGAGAGAAACTCCACCAAGTTAGGTGAGTTTCGCCCTCTCGTGCTTCAACCTCCGATTCAATGCACGATTGGTTTGCCTAGCTTGCCACGCTTGAAATCTTCCTATCCAGCAGATTAGTTCTTAGAACGAAATTCGAGTGAAAGTTTTAGGTTAGGTTTCACGAACACATCTCGTGTGACCGATTCTACATTCTCGATCGACCGACGGCTTCGCCATTGATCGCACCTTTCGTCCAACCGAAGTTGTGCAAATCGGTAAGACCGAAATGAGGATTTAGTGAAACCCTAGTGTTCTCGGCTAGATCAAACCCATTTCGTCCAACCGAAAGTGGTGTGAATGGTTCTGTTTAGACACTTCGGATTCACCGAATTTTAGACTCGTCGACCAAATGCATTCTGTGAAAACTTAAAACTGAAATTTGAACTCATTCTTTTGCAAAATCTTCTCGCAGCTTTGTGATAACTCTTCTATTCTCGCCTATACCTATTCTATTCACAAAGTTGTCACCATGTCCGATGCAAGTGACAATGTAACAGTGTCCGAATCACCAGCTAAGATTCCAGAGGCAGCACTAGTCCCAAGCCAAGCAGCTTTTCCGATGATGGTGAGAGGAGCACCCCAAGTGGTTTGCTCTCGCCGCCACTGCATGTGAAGAAGAGAAATTCGATGAAGAGGATTCTGACTTTGTTGCGAGGAAGAGATCACTTCTAAGCCTAAGAGGAAAGTGGTTGCCAAAGAGCATCAAGGGGAACAAACAAAGAAAGGCACCAAGAAAGTGAAGAAGACCACAGCTGCAAAGAAGTCGAGCATGGAAGAAGAAACCCCAGCAAGATAAAGAAAACTTCCAAGAGGAAGAGGATAGTACATGATGAAGCCGATGATGATTCTGATGAGGAAGCACCCCAGCCTCCCTCGTAAGCCTAAGTTGATGGGAGATGCCATCGTAAGGTGGAGCACCTACCAAATCTAAGCCATCAGCTCCAAAGAAAGGCAGCTCAAGCCAAGCCTCGCGCCAAGCCCAAGAAAACAAAGGAGAAACATTCCCGCTTCAGAGAAGAAGAAGGACAATGTGCCACCAAATTGAGTCGATGAAGAGGCACATGTATTGTCAAACTCGCATGTAAACCGCCACCCACAATGATGCTCATCCTCGAGCGAAAATATGAAGGAAAGGAAGGACAAAGGTCTCAAAGCTATGGAGGCAAGTTGATCCATATGCCACCAGAGAAGGACAACTGCTGATCCAAGGTTCCACACCGAGAGCAACAAGATTTCTATGAGATGTTGGTTCATGGACAAGAAGCCCATTGTTGCCGACACAAGATATGTTGATCGGGAATACATCGACAAAGTGAAGAGCACAGAGACTACTTCCCACATGTGCATGAGAGCTTCACCGCATGTGGAGTTGCAGAGTTCGCTGGTCGAAACCGACAAAGATGGAATGATGAGATGATCATGCGTTTATGCCACAAGACACTTCTATCCAGATGGCGTAATTGTATGGATGATCAAGGCCGTAGATTCTCTTCAACAGCTTGAAGAGTGGGCTGCATCGCTGAATGCTCCAAAGATCAAGAGATGATGATGTTGATGTCTATGGAATCCAAGGAAAACCATGAGTCAATGAAGAACATGTACAATGAGGTACCAGCCAAAGATGTAGAGATATGGAAGCTCGGCTCAGTGTATCATCTTCAGGCAGGTCTCCCAACCACTAACACGATTCTGAGGCATACCTTGATGCCCAAGTCAGGAGATCATCGCATGATAAGAGGCTATTCTATCAACATGCTGCATATTCTAGATCAGAAGGCACCTTTCAAGGTGATGGACCTGATAGTAGAGACTATCAAGAGGACAGCAGCAGACCAGAAGAGGTCATGTGGGTTTGCCCCGCACATTCAGATGCTCATCAATGCCAAGTTTGGCACGGGCACCTACTTGTTGGATAGACCCCACTTGCCACTGCAGCCTGAACATGAGGATAATGAAGTTGTGATGACCGAGGATGATCCCACATCCGCTGAAGGTCAAGCTAAGTCCGGTTGCCAAACAAGCTAAAGTCGAGAAGGAAGCAGCAGAGAGCAGCTAAACCCAAGAGCGTTGGAGAACAGCTTCTTGAAGCTACCCAGAGGATTGAACCACGCCTGCCAAAGATAGTGCAGCCTCAGGAGAGTCTTGAGAGGATAGTTGAAGACAAGTTCCATGCTCTAGATGTCAAGTCGATCAAGTGCAAGTCACCGCCAACAAGCTTGAGGCAGATATCGAGGAAGCCAAGAGGGAGAAGGCAGAGCTCATGAAGGAGATGCAGGATGACCTTGTCGAGATGACTATGAGCAGCCTGCCCGGCCCCACAAAGCCCAGATCACTGCTATTCCAAAGGATGCACCTGTGGCTACAAAGATCAAGACCTCCCACAGCTCCATCAGGCCCAGCCCAAATCTAGTGTTCACTCCTCCAGCTCCACAGACTTCAGCAGGTTTTGCAGATGCAGCTATCTCCACTCCATCAACCCGTAAAGGAGCCGCCAGCAGAGTCCCTAGTGACGCTTAGCTCTATACCTTTCAACTTTTGGTAACTTGTTGCCAAAGGGGAGAAATTGTATAGATCATAGGACTTCGAGAGAGAGAGTGCTCGCTTTTGCTCTTTCGCTTATGGTTTTCCTTGAGATACTTTTGAGTTTTCTCGAGACATTTCGTGAGTTTGATACTATGTTTGTTTCTACTTTGATGAGTGCTTGATCATACTATGCTTAATGTGTGCTTAATACTTATCATATGCTATTCATATCTTGTATGATCATTTACTCATGTCTTGGTGATTGGGTGCATGCTATTCATTCTTATCATTTTGTGCGCCCACCAAGATGTATGTGACATGGAAGAGTGACCCATGATCCTAATCGATTGTGCATTTGCATTCAAACGCAAATCTTAAATAATGCACAAATTTAGGGGAGCTCTTGCTTATCACATACTTCTCAAAGCTTATTTATATCATTCATTGATTATATCATTTGTCGAAGTTTTTGATCTATATGTTGTCATCAATTACCAAAAGGGGGAGATTGAAAGTGCAACTAATCCTCGGTGGTTTTGGTAATTAATAACAACATATATATCATTGAACTAATTGTTTCTTGAGAATATTTCGTAAAGTTCAAGGATATGGGTATGGCAATGACTCGATGATGTGGACCCTCAAAATGCTAAGGAAAGCATTGGCAAAAGCTCAAGACTCCATTTTTGGTTAGTGATCCAAGATCACATTGAGTCCATAGGAAAGCCAATACTATTAAATGGGGATGAGGTTATGATGATGATCTGTTGCTCAAAGTGCTTAGTGATTTATCTCCCAAACTATCAGCAATCTTTCATTCCAACATATACTCATAAGTAATCTCGGTCCCACCGATTCCATAAACTCACCACACCGAGATGAACCACCTCACCATATACCCAAACCCTAGAAATTTCGGATTTTCCGATTCCAAACTCGTCTCACCAAACTAGTGTTGCCAACCTTCAGAATCCTTCAGAATCATATCGGTGTCTCCAAGATGATAAAGTCGGTCCCACCGAGAATGGCAAACTCTAGTCTTTGGAAGAATCGACTAACCGAGATTGTATTTTCGGTCCCACTGAAAATCCCAACGCTCACAAGATTTGAACTTTCGGTCTCACCGAGTTGTCAACTTCGGTCCGACCGAGATTGGTCAAATGTGTGTAACGGTTGATTTTGTGGAGGCTATAAATACCCTCCACCTCCTCTTCATTCGTGAGAGAGAGCCATCGAAAGAACTACCACTCCTACCTTACATTTCGAGAAGAAAACTACCTACCCTTGTGTTGAGATCAAGTTGCTCCACTCCCACCATATGAAACTTGATTTCTAGCCTTCCCAAGTTGCTTTCCACTCAATCCTTTCTTCCACCACAGCCAAATCAGTGAGGAGAGTTGAGTGTTGGGGAGATTATCATTTGAAGCACAAGAGCAAGGAGTTCATCATCACCAACACCATCTATTACCTTTTGGAGGGTGGTGCCTCCTAGATTGGTTAGGTGTCGCTTGGGAGCCTCCACAAGATGTGGAGTTGAACCAAGAAGTTTGTAAGGGCAAGGAGATCGCTTACTTCGTGAAGATCTACCCCAGTAAGGCTAGTCCTCCGTGGGTGTAAGCCATGATGGCATAGACAAGGTTGCTTCTTCGTGGACCCTTCGTGGGTGGAGCCTCCGTGGACTCTCGCAGCTGCTATTCTCCGTGGGTTGAAGTCTCCATCAACGTGATTGACGATAGCATTCACCTATTGGAACCACGAGAAAAATCTCCGTGTTCCAAATTATGCTTGCTTTTCTCCACCTCTATTTACTACATGTGCAATTTACTTTCCGCTGCCATTACTCTAGAATTGCATGTAGGGTGATACTTGACTTGGTCATCATTGTGAACTTGCTAAAAACTTGTCCTAATCAAAAGGCTAAACTTTTAAATTGTCAAGTAGTCTAATCACCCCCCCTCTAGACATACTTCCGATCCTACAAGATGATTCATGGCTAAAGGCCCCAAGGTATCACACCCTGAATTCATTGACTTTGATAGTGATGAGGATGACTTGCTTGGTGAAGATGAGCTCTTACATGATAAATCCAATGAACCTAGTAACGATGAACATGCTAGTAGTCTTTATAGTCAAGAAGAGTCGAATGACAATGCTATGAAGGAGATTGAGCGTCTAACTAAAGAACTAAACACTCTTAAGTTAGCTCATGAAACAACTCAAGAAGATCATAGAGAGCTCCTAAGATCTCATGAGAAGCTACGCTCGAGAAGCTCACTCTAGAGCAAGAACATGAGTTTCTAAAAGCAATCAATGACGCATCTTCGAAAGAAGAGTTCTTCATATCTTGCCAAACGACTTCTCTTGTCTAATTTCTTGCCACCCATTAAAACTAAGCATGACAAGCATAAGAAAAATTCTTTCTAGTAGTAACAATAACCATGCTAAATCCAATGTTGTTGCTTCTAGTATTTCTCTTGATTCCACTAACAATGTTTCAAGCCAAGTTATACTTGAGCAAGAAAATAGTTTATTGAAAGGTATTATAGAGAAAGGTGTCACAAGAGCCTTGCCGGAAGCAAGAACTTTGAGGAAATTGTTCGCAAGCAAGGAAGGCATCGAAGAATCAAGGAATTGGTTTTGAGCGAAAGTTCAACGCCGAGGGTGTTGAATGGGAAGAAGGTCAATATCCTACTCCACGCTTTGTTCGCCAAAAGGAGAAGTATGATCTCACTTCTTCCAATGTGGAACAAGCTCAAGATGACCTTCCACCACAAGACCACAAGCTAAAAGGCAAGGACAAGCTTCAAGAGGAGATTGATGCATTTGTCAAGCACCTCAAGCCATGGTCAAGTGGGTTCCCAAGGAAACGCCAAGTTCTACTTCACAAGCTCAACTATAACCCCAAGGATTCCCATCAAGATGATGTGGATCCCAAGAAGAAGAACTAGAAAGTTCTTGAGGGTGACTCCGCCAACATACTTCACTCACATTCATTTTGGCAAAACTTGTGCAATCAACTTCCACATTGTGCACTAGTTCATGGAGTCACAAACCCTCTTGTTGGTAAGTCAAGGGACAAGGTAATCATTGCTTTCATGGACATCATCTATTGTGAACTTCAATCTATGTCCATGGATATCCTTGTTTGTTCCTTGTGGGACTAACCCATGTAGGTATTGAAAGTGCCCAATCCAAAGGATTGCTCCCAACTCTTGATGATCTCCATCAACATTGAGCATCCACATCTTCAACATCTACATGAAGTCTTCTACGACAACCCAAGGTTAGTTTGACCCTTTAAAAGGGTTCTCACATCTAGGGGAGCTTTGTTTAAAAATTGAGCTAAAGCATCTTCAAATGATGTGAACACATCAATGCTTTTACGTAAAAGTGGTAACCCCACTTGTGCTTAAACGATGAGTATGACCTATGATCAAATGATCTCATTTGGCTCCTAAGTCAATATACTCATATAAAGATGACCTAGTCATCGACAAATTGTGTGATAGTAGCTAGAGATTTGATTGTGCATGTTTGACACATATTTCATTTGCTATCTTATTGTGTGAGCATGTTGGATGCATGATTTTATCCATTCAAGGACATCCATTTGTTGTTTTGGTCGCTTTTGATTTTTCTCGACCAAATGGATGGACAAGAATGCCTATGTACCTCCCCTAGCTATCTATGCTTTCTTGTCTCAAATTCTATTCATGCCTACATCACAAATTTTGAACAAGTCATTTTTCGCATCCTCCGAGTGAGGAGCACTTGAGCCACCGATCCGTCAAGGGCTAACTTCCAAAACCTTCTAAGTGATTTCGGCGACTAACTCACTCAAACTCTACGAACCGAAAGCATTTAGATCGATCTAGGTTTTCACCTCGTGAAACCGAAGTTGTGATTTTCGGCGATCAAGTGCATAATCGCCTCGCAGTTATCCATCTCGTGCCACCGAAGTTTTACAACTCGTCCCACCGACAAAGAAAGGGGTATATATCGAGGGCCGCTGCTGATTTCTCCTTCAAACGCTTCGCCTCATTACCCTTTGCCGCCGCCGCCTCGTCTCCGGATCGCCGCTGTTGCCGCCAGGCGCCGCCGCAGTCTCCGCCGCCAACGGACATCTTCTCCGCCATTGTCAGCCAGAGAGAAACTCCACCAAGTTAGGTGAGTTTTGATCCCACTCGTGCTCCCATCTCCGATTCAATGCACGCTTATTTGCCAAGAATCTTGCCACGATTGAAATCTTCCCGCACACCGATTAGTTCGCTTGGACTAGATTCGAGTAAAAGTTTTAGGTTAGGTTTCACCGAACACATCTCGTGAGACCGATTTTACATTTTCGTATGACCGACGGCCTATGGCTATTGCATCGCACTCTTCGTCCAACCGAAGTTGTGCAAATCAGTGTGACCGAAATGACGATTCTGTGAAACCCTAGTGTTTTCGGCAGATCAAACCCACTTCGTCCAACCGAAAGTGGTGTGAAAGCTTCTTTAAACACTTCGGATTCACCGAATCTTAAACTCGGTCCGACCGAAATGTCTTCGTGAAAACCTAATACTAGAATTTGAACTCATTTTGTTTGCAAAACTTCATTTGTGATGACTCTTCTTCTCCGCCACACCTTATCTATTCACAAAGTTGTCACCATGTCGATGCCAAGGATAATGTAATAGGTCGAGACACCCATTGCAGATATTCCAGAGGCAGGCACTAGTCCTGATCCTAGCAGCTCATCAGATGATGGTGAGAGGAGTACACCAAGTGGCTTACCTCCTGCAGCCACCAGAGCCAGAAAGAAGAGGAACTCAGATGATGAGGACTCAGATTTTGTCGTTGAGGAAGAGGTCACCTCAAAGCCCAAGAGAAAAGTTGTTGCCAAAGAGCCACAAGGTCAGCAAACTAAGAAGGGCACCAGAAAAGTCAAGCAGTCAACTGTTGCCAAGAAGCTGAATTTGGGAGAGGCAGATGCAAGCAAAGTGAAGAAAACTTCCAAGAGAAAGAGGTTAGTGCATGATGATGCAGCAGTAGAAGATGAGGATGAGGAAGCACCCCAGCCTCCTCAGAAGCCTAAGCTCATGGGTGATGCCATTAAGGCTGGAGCCACTTCAAAGCCCAAGCAATCTGCTTCCATCTAAGGCAGCTCCAAAGAAAGCCTCGCCGCAAGCCAAAGAAGACCGTCAGAACATTCCAGCGCCTAAAAAGAACAAGGATGATGTGCCACCACTGTGTCACCGATGAAGGACCAGTTTTGCTGAAACTTCGCCAAAACTGCCACTACATAATGATGCTCATCCTCAAGCCGAGGATATGAAGGCAAGGAAAGATAGAGGTCTCAAAGCTATGGAGACAATCACCCATATGCCGTGAGGAGAAGAACCGCCAGAGATCCCAGATTTCACACCGAGAGCAGCAGACTTCTATGAGACCGCGCCGATGGACAAGAAGCCCATAGTCGCAGCACACAAGATATGTTGATCGAAGTACATTGACAGCAAGAGCACAGAGACTTCTTTCCACATGTGCATGAAAGTTTCACCGCTTGTGGTGTTGCAGACTTTGTAGGTCGGTCAACCAATTGGAACGATGAGATGATTATGCAATTCTATGCCACACTCACTTCTACCCAGATGGAAAGATTGTATGGATGATCAAGGCCAAAGATTTTCTTCATCTCGTGAAGAATGGGCAAAACTTCAATGCTCCAAAGGCAACGAGATGATGATATTGATGTATATGGTATTCCAAAGAAGAATCATGAATCCATGAAGAACATGTACAAAGAGGTTCCAAGAAAGGATTTGGGAATCTGAAGCTCGCCAGCTTTATTATCTCCAGCAGGTCTACCTACCACTAATACTATTCTCGAGGCATACCTTGATGCCCAAGTTCTGAGATCATCGCATGATCAGAGGATACTCTATCAACATGCTGCATATACTTGATGAGAAAGCACCTTTCAAGGTGATGGACTTGATGGTTGAGACCATTAAGAGGACTGCAAATGACCGTAAAAGGTCGTGGGATTTGCCCCGCAGATTCAGATGCTTATCAATGCCAAGTTTGGCACGGCACATTCTTGTTGGATAGAGCACACTTACCGCTGCAGCCAGAGCATGAGGATAATGTTGTTGTGATGGATGAGGAGGATCCAACATCGGTTGAAGGTCAAGCCAAGATTGAAGCTGCCAAGAAAGCCAAAGTCGATAAGGAAGCAGCAGAAGCAGCAGCTAAACCAAAGAGTGTTGGAGAGCAGCTTCTTGAAGCTACCCAAAGGATTGAACAACGCCGCCAAGATTGTACAGCCTCAGAGAGCTTAGAGAGGATTGTTGAGGACAAGATCCACGCCCGATGTGAAGTCGATCAAGTGCAAGTGATCACAACAAGCTTGAAGCAGTATATTGAGGAAGCAAAGCGGAGAAGGAAGAGCTTATGCGTGAGATGCAGGATGACTTAGTCCAGATGCTTATCATCGATCGCCTCCGGTTCCCACAGACCCCGATCACCGCTATTCAAGTGATGACACCAGACTACAGCCAAAGACTCTCCCACAGCTCCATCATTGCTCCAACTCCAGCTCCATCGACCACTCCTCCAAAGACAGACATCACCAAGTCTTCGCCGATGTCATTATATCCACTCCGACATCAACCTGCAGACGGAGCCGCCAGCAGAGTCCCCAAGGACGCTTAGCTCTATGCTATTTCAACTTTTGGTAACTTGTTGCCAAAGGGGAGAAATTGTATAGATCATAGGACTTTGAGAGAGAGGGGCTGTTGTCTTTGCGCTTTTGCTCTTTTCGCTTTTTTGCGTTTCTTCGAGATACTTTTGATTTTCAAACATTCAAAGGTGTTTGATACTACATTTGATTCTACCTTAATGAGTGCTTGGTCGCATTATGCTTTAATGTGTGCCTAATGCTTATCATATGCTATTCCTATCTTGTATGACCATTTACTCATGTCTTGGTGATTGGGTGCATGCTGTTCATTCTTATCATTTTGTGCGCCCACCAAGATGTATGTGACATGGAAGAGTGACATATGATCCTAATCGATTGTGCATTTGCATTCAAACGCAAATCTTAAATAATGCACAAATTTAGGGGAGTTTTACTTATCACATACTTCTCAAAGCTTATTTATATTATTCATTGATTATATCCTTTGTCGGTTTTGATCTATATGTTGTCATCAATTACCAAAAAGGGGAGATTGAAAGTGCAACTAATCCCCGTGTGGTTTTGGTAATTAATAACAACATATATATCATTGAACTAATAGTGAATTGAGAATCATTTCGTAAAGTTCAAGGATATGGGTATGGCAAGGATCAAGAAGTGGACCCTCAAAATGCTAAGGCAAGCATTGGCAAAAGCTCAAGACTCCATTTTTGGTTTAGTGATCCAAGATCACATTGAGTCCATAGGAAAGCCAATACTATTAAAAGGGATGAGGTTATGATGATGATCCGTTGCTCAAAGTGCTTAGTGATACATCTCCTAAACTATCAAGAACTTTCACCGCCATATACACTCATAAGTAATCTCGGTCCCACCGATATTCCAAACTCACCACACCGAGATGAACCACCTCACCACAAAGCCAAACCCTAGAAAACTCGGATTTTCCGATTCTCAACTCGGTCTCACCAAACTTGAGTTGCCAAGCTTCAGAATCCTTCGTTATCAAATCGGTGTCACCGACATGATTACGTCGGTCCCACCGAGATTGGCAAGTTCTTGTCTTTGCACGAATCGGACTAACCGAGATTGTATTTTCGGTCCCACCGAAAATCCCAATGTTAACATTATTTGAACTTTCGGTCTCACCGAGTTGTCAACTTCGTTCCACCGAGATTGGTCAAATGTGTGTAACGGTTCGATTTTGTGTGGACGCTATAAATACCCCTCCACCCCCTCTTCATTCGTGGAGAGAGCCATCAGAAAGAACTACCACTCCTACCTTACATTTCTGAGAAGAGAACTACCTACCCTTGTGTTGAGATCAAGTTGCTCCACTCCCACCATATGAAGCTTGATCTCTAGCCTTCCTGTTGCTTTCCACTCAACCCTTTCTTCCACCACAGCCAAATCAAGAGGAGAGTTGAGTGTTGGGGAGATTATCATTTGAAGCACAAGAGCAAGGAGTTCATCATCATCAACGCCATCTATTACCTTTTGGAGGGTGGTGCCTAGATTGGTTAGGTGTCGCTGGGAGCCTCCACGAGATGTGGAGTTGAACCAAGAAGTTTGTAAGGGCAAGGAGATCGCTTACTGTGAAGATATACCCCGAGTAAGGCTAGCCTCCGTATGAGAGGCCATGATGGAATAGACAAGGTTGCTTCTTCGTGGACCCTTCGTGGGTGGAGCCGTCTGTGGACTCTCGCAGCTGCTACCTCCGTGGGTTGAAGTCTCCATCAACGTGGAAGTACGATAGCACCACCTATCGGAACCACGAGAAAATCACCGCTCTCCAAAATTGCGCTTGCTCTTCTCCACCTATCTTTACTACATGTGCAATTTACTTTCCGCTGCCTATACTCTAGAATTGCATGTAGGGTGATGCTTGACTTGATCATAATTGTGAATCGCCAAAACTGTTCTTTGTCAAAAGGCATAATTTTATATTGTCAAGTAGTCTAATCACCCCTCTAGATATACTTTCGATCCTACAGCTTACGCTTAAGATAGG
>JAHHZJ010004145.1:0-59816 GCA_021437245.1 Aegilops speltoides | reverse complement strand
AAGTTCAATTAATCATATTACTTAAGAACTCCCACTTAGATAGACATCTCTCTAGTCATCTAAGTGATCACGTGATCCAAATCAACTAAACCATAACCGATCATCACGTGAGATGGAGTAGTTTTCAATGGTGAACATCTTATGTTGATCATATCTACTATATGATTCACGCTCGACCTTTCGGTCTCCGTGTTCCGAGGCCATATCTGCATATGCTAGGCTCGTCAAGTATAACCTGAGTATTCTGCGTGTGCAAAACTGGCTTGCACCCGTTGTAGATGGACGTAGACCTTATCACACCCGATCATCACGTGGTATCTCGGCACGACGAACTTTGGCAACGGTGCATACTCAGGGAGAACACTACTTGATAATTTTAGTGAGAGATCATCTTAAAATGCTACCGTCAATCAAAGCAAGATAAGATGCATAAAGGATAAACATCACATGCAATCAATATAAGTGATATGATATGGCCATCATCATCTTGTGCTTGTGATCTCCATCTCCGAAGCACCATCGTGATCACCATCGTCACCGGCGCGATACCTTGATCTCCATCGTAGCATCGTTGTCGTTTACGCCATCTATTGCTTCTACGACTATCGCTACCGCTTAGTGATAAAGTAAAGCAATTACGAGGCGTTGCATTTCATACAATAAAGCGACAACCATATGGCTCCTGCCGATTGCCGATAACCGGTTACAAAACATGATCATCTCATACAATAAAATATAGTATCACATCTTGACCATATCACATCACAACATGCCCTGCAAAAACAAGTTAGGCGTCCTCTACTTTGTTGTTGCAAATTTTACGTGGCTGCTACGGGCTTAGCAAGAACCGTTCTTACCTCGCATCAAAACCACAACGATAGTTTGTCAAATAGACTCGGTTTAACCTTCACAAGGACCGGCGTAGCCACACTCGGTTCAACTAAAGTGAGAGAGCAGACACCCGCCAGTCACCTTTAAGCACGAGTGCTTGTAGCAGTGAAACCAGTCTCGCGTAAGCGTCTGCGTAATGTCGGTCCGGGCGCTTCATCTCACAATACCGCTGAACCAAAGTATGACATGCTGGTAGGCGGTATGACTTGTATCGTCCACAACTCACTTGTGTTCTACTCGTGCAAAACATCAAACCATAAAACCTAGGCTCGGATGCCACTTTGTTGGGGAGCGTAGTAATTTCAAAAATTTCCTACGCACACGCAAGATCATGGTGATGCATAGCAACGAGAGGGGAGAGTGTTGTCTCGTACCCTCGTGAGACCAAGCGAAGCGCGTTCTGGCGTAGAGGAAGTAGTCGTCGTTCTCCTCGCGGTCCAACCGATCCCAGCGCCGTTACTCCGGCGCCTCCGAGTTCTTGACACGCGTACAGCTCGGTGACGCTCCTCGGGCTCCAATCCAGTAGAGCTTCGGGGAGAGGGAGTTCCGTCAACCGACGGCGTGGTGGCGATCTTGATGTTCTACCGGCGCAGGCTTCGCCTAAGCACCGCTTCGATATGACCGAGGTGGATTATGGTGGAGGGGGCACCGCACGGCTAAGGAACGATCTCAAGGATCAACTTGTGTGTCTATGGGGTGCCCCTGCCCCGTATATAAAGGAGCAAGGAGGGAGGAGGCCGGCCTAGGTTTAGGCGCGCCAGGGAGTCCTACTCCCACCGGGAGTAGGATTCCCCTTCCTAGTCCAACTAGGAGTCCTTCCATGTAGGGGAGTAGGAGAGAAGGAAAGGGAAGAGAGAAGGAGAAGGAAGGAAGGCGCCCCTTCCCTAGTCAATTCGGACTAGAGCAAGGGAGGCGCGCCACCTTTTGGCCCTTTCTCTCCTTTTCCCGTATGGCCCAATGAGGCCCAATACGAATTCCGTAACTCTCCGGTACTCTGAAAAATACCGAATCACTCGGAACCTTTCGAACTCCGAATATAGTCGTCCAATATATCGATCTTTACGTCTCGACCATTTCGAGACTCCTCGTCATGTCCCGATCTCATCCGGGACTCGAACTCCTTCGGTACATCAAAACTCATAATAACCGCCATCGTAACCTTAAGCGTGCGGACCCTACGGTTCGAGAACAATGTAGACATGACCGAGACACGTCTCCGGTCAATAACCAATAGCGGGACCTGGATGCCCATATTGGCTCCTACATATTCTACGAAGATCTTTATCGGTCGGACCGCATAACAACATCGTTGTTCCCTTTGTCATCGGTATGTTACTTGCCCGAGATTCGATCGTCGGTATCCAATACCTAGTTCAATATCGTTACGGCAAGTCTCTTTACTCGTTCCGTAATACATCATCTCACAGCTAACTCATTAGTTGTAATGCTTGCAAGGCTTAAGTGATGTGTATTACCGAGAGGGCCCAGAGATACCTCTCCGACAATCGGAGGACAAATCCTAATCTCGAAATCGCCAACCCAACATCTGCCTTTGGAGACACCTGTAGTACTCCTTTATAATCACCCGATTACGTTGTGACGTTTGGTAGTACCAAAGTGTTCCTCCGCAAGCGGGAGTTGCATAATCTCATAGTTATAGGAACATGTATAAGTCATGAAGGAAGCAATAGCAACATACTAAACGATCGTGTGCTAAGCTAACGGAATGGGTCATGTCAATCAGATCATTCAACTAATGATGTGACCTTGTTAATCAAATAACAACTCCTTGTTCATGGTTAGGAAACATAACCATCTTTGATTAACAAGCTAGTCAAGTAGAGGCATACTAGTGACATTCTGTTTGTCTATATATTCACACATGTATTATGTTTCCGGTTAATACAATTCTAGCATGAATAATAAACATTTATCATGAAATAAGGAAATAAATAATAACTTTATTATTGCCTCTAGGGCATATTTCCTTCAGTCTCCCACTTGCACTAGAGTCAATAATCTAGATCACATCACCATGTGATTAACATCGATAGTTCACATCATCATGTGATTAACACCCATAGTTCACATCGTCATGTGGCCAACACCCAAAGGGTTTACTAGATTCAGTAATCTAGTTCACATCGCTATGTGATTAACACCCAAAGAGTACTAAGGTGTGATCATGTTTTGCTTGTGAGAGAGTCTTAGTCAACGGGTCTTTCACATTCGAGATCCGTTATGTATTTTGCAATTTTCTATGTCTACAATGCTCGCACGAAGCTACCCTAGCTAATTGCTCCCACTTTCAATATGTATCTAGATCGAGACTTAGAGTCATCGGATCAGTGTCAAAACTTGCATCGGCGTAACCCTTACGACGGCCAACCTTTTATCACCTCCATAATCGAGAAACATATCCTTATTCCACTAAGGATAATTTTTGACCGCTGTCTGTGATCTACTCCTAGATCACCATTGTACTCCTTGCTTAACTCGATGTAGGGTATACAATAGATCTGGTACACAGCATAGCATACTTTATAGAACCTATGGCCAAGGCATAGGGAATGACTTTCATTCTCTTTCTATCTTCTGCCGTGGTCGGGTTTTGAGTCTTACTCAATTTCACACCTTGTAACACAGGCAAGAACTCTTTCTTTGACTGTTCCATTTTGAACTACTTCAAAATCTTGTCAAGGTATGTACTCATTGAAAAACTTATCAAGCATCTTGATCTATCTCTATAGATCTTGATGCTCAATATGTAAGTAGCTTTACTGAGGTATTTATTTTAAAGAACTCCTTTCAAACACTCCTTTATGCTTTGCAGAATAATTCTACATTATTTCCGATCAACAATATGTCATTCACATATACTTATCAGAAATATTGTAGTGCTCCCACTCACTTTCTTGTAAATACAGGCTTCACCGTAAGTCTGTATAAAACTATATGCTTTGATCAACTCATCAAAGCGTATATTCCAACTCCGAGATGCTTGCACCAGTCCATAGATGGATCGCTGGAGTCTGCATATTTTGTTAGCACCTTTAGGATTGACAAAACCTTTTGGTTGCATCATATACAACTCTTCTTTAATAAATCCATTAAGGATTGCAGTTTTGTTATCCATTTGCCAGATTTCATAAAGTGTGGCAATTGCTAACATGATTCGGACAGACTTAAGCATAGATACGAGTGAGAAACTCTCATCGTAGTCAACACCTTGAACTTGTCCGTCTTCCTCTTGAAAATCCATTTAATCTCAATGGCTTGCCGATCATCGGGCAAGTCAACCAAAGTCCACAGTTTGTTCTCATACATGGATCCCATCTCAGATGTCATGACCTTAAGCCATTTTGCGGAATCTGGGCTCATCATCGCTTCCTCATAGTTCGTAGTTTTATCATGGTCTAGTAACATGACTTCCAGAACAGGATTACCGTACCACTCTGGTGCGGATCTTACTCTGGTTGATCTACGAAGTTCAGTAACAACTTGATCTGAAGTTTTATGATCATCATCATTAACTTCCATATTTCAAAAAGTATTTCAGTTTTAAAATATTATTCGCAAATTAGCAATTTGTTTGTGTTCACAGATTCCTTCGGTTTTTTCAATAAAAAGTGCTTTTCAAATTCAAGATATTATGTGGATCTGCGCTGCGGGTTGGTTCTTTAAGCTTGGCACTGTTGTATAACCAGTAAAGAATGCTAGTTCAACTGGTAGAACCACGTCAGATTTAGCGTTAGGTCCTGGTTTCGTAATCCCGTGACGACAACATTTTTTTAGCTACAGCGTGCTGTCGGTCGTTACATTCATGGGCTGGCCCAGTTGGACACCCGCCTGTGCGAAACCGCGCCTATTTGCCGCAGCGAGCGGCGAATAGGAGCTCCCAACCTAAGCGCTATGTCGATAGCTGGCAACCTACTGTAAACCGTACAAAACACCCGCGCCGTCGATGCATTGCCCAACACCCAGCACTGTCATCCTGCCCAAAATGCAAGTAACAACACCCACGAAGTGCTAGAAAGCGTCAAACTAGGCCGTTGACTTGGGAATTTCCTATTGAACGCACACTGCGTCAAAATGTCGAACCTTTGCACAGACCTATTGATGTAGCGATTACCTGGGCCGGCCCATTAACCTGTTAAAGCGTTTCCGGATTTGGTAAACTTTCCCAACCGGTTCCTGGAATCGATTTTTTGTTTCTTTTTTGTTTTTGTCCTTTTTTCTGTTTATATTGTTTCTTTTCCTATTTTGTGTTTCTTTTTTTCTTTTTACGTTTTTTCTTTTTCAAGTTTATTTTTCTTTCCCTAAGAGCTCATATTTTTAAAATTGTTTGGAAACATAAAAAAATGTTTGCCATTTTAAATGGGCATGTTTCCAACAAAAATCATTAATTCAAAAAATGTTTCACAATTTTAGAATTTTTTTTAGGAATTTCAATAAATGTTCATGTGTTAAAAACTTGTTCAGAGTGTTTTTCAAAAATTGCTCAGAATATTTTTGTTCAAATTCATCAGAACTTTTTAAATAATGACCGGGATTTCAAAAAATGTTCCATTTTTCAAAACTTGTTCACAAATTCAAAAAGTGTTTTGATTTTCAACTTTTTGTTCACATATTAAAAAATTGTTCATGTTTCAAATTTGTTTGGGATTTTCAGAATTCTTGTCAATTTTAGAATTTTCTCTAAAAATTCAAAATATGTTCTTTGTTTTAAATTTGTTCACAAATTTAAAAAATGTTCCTGTTTCCAAAATGTTCGAAAATTCACCTTTTTAAGTTTCGTTTTGAAAACAAGAACATGCTTCTGTCTTTTTGTTTCCTTTACTGTTTCTTTTTTTACTTTTCAAGTATATTCTAATTTTCTTTAAAGTTCGTCCTCTAAAAACTTTTCAATTTTTTAAAAATAGTCATGTTTTAAAAAATTGTTCATAAATTCAATTAATATTCACATTTTCAAAAATAAATCCGGGCATTTCAAGAAATGTTCTCATTTTAACAAATTGTTCAGCATTTCAAAAAATATGTTTGTTTTCAGAAAATGGTTCTAAAATTTCAAAAATGTTACTGTTTTCAAATTTTGTTCACGTATTTCAAATTTTGTTTCTCTTAATTTTGGTTTGCTAATTCAAAAAATGTCGCATTTTTGAAAAATGTTTGAACGTTTAGAAAAAATTCGTTTAAATATTTTGTTCAACCAAATAATAATTTCGCATTTCCAAAATTTGTTCAGGATTTCCCAATATGTTCTCAGTTTGAAAATTTTGTTCTGAATCTAAAAGGTTGTTTCTATTTTCAAATTTTGCTCACCAATTCAAAAAATGTTCACGTTTTCAAAGCATGTTCTGGAATTTGAAAAAATCATCAAAAATGTGCCGTAAATTTTAAAAAATGATTGACTTTTAAATACATTCCTCTATTGTTTGTTCTTAAATTTTTGTGCTAACATATGGCCATTTGTCGGCTTCGGCTCAATTGGCTTGCTGCATGTGGTTAGAGGTGCGAGGTTTCGTGTTCAAGTCCTCCTTGCACTATCATTTTCTCTGGGGTTTTTGCGTCGTAAAGTTTTGTGTTCAATTTAATTCGGTTGTAGTGGGCCGGCCCAGCGCGGAACACCCTGTGCGGCGCGCGCTCCATTTGCCGCAATAAGCGGCATATAGGAGCTCCCGTTAACTTGACCGCGAGGGGAGGTGTTGCTGAGTTGCGATATCCTGGACGACACTCCCGTGCCTCGGATGCACGCCCGCGTTAGCGCGACGACACGGTGAGCGGGTGGGAGAAGGCGGCGGCTGTGGCTTCGCTCATGTCCAGCTCTTCCCGGACGACCGTCGACGAGGTGGTGTCCAGCTCCACCACCACCGGCACCGCGTCGGACGTCAGTGCTGCATCATCCTTCTTGTATGTCAGGACTGCATTGGAAGTCTCATTGTTGTTGAACGCCATCGATTCGATCGGTACAGAGAGCTAGTATAGGACGCACCATGTATTTGTAAGTGGGATCCCACTTATACCCATCAAACCCATATAAGTTTTAGCGGGCTGTTAGCTATGCCCCATCTAATCATGTTGGGACTAAGTGGGTTGTGGTGGGACTCCCACGGACTATCCCACCTGCAGTCTGACGCCTGCTGGTTTGGGAGAAGGCTAAGGTGAGACGCTGCTGTACCCAAAATTTCTGTTTCTGAATTGTTCCGTCGCTCTCTCGGCTAACTGAATTTTCTTTGTTGTCCAACGTCATTCTTTGTGTGCATTTGTCTTTGATTCTTAGGTAGGTCCCTAGCCCCACTGTGCCTTCCACTCGTTGTTTCAATTGCAGCTGATTTTTTCATTTTTTGGTCTTGCAAGTTGACACCATCATACTGGCCCATAATTTTGAGAGGGCCAAGGAATTTCCTTCTGTGATATGTTAGCATGGGAACATTTTTTTAGCAAAATAATTGATGGTTTGACTTCTCTGTCAAAATTTTGTTTCAGCAACAGATTTCGGAAGAACAAAAACATCCTTTGTAGTTCACACTTTGACCAACATCTGAAGATGGCAAAAGCAAGAAACCTTCCAGAAATTCATTGCTGAAGTAAGTAGCAAACGTGCATTCTAATCTGTACATTGGCTTTCTACCCATTGTTGTGTGTAATAGGGATAAGTCTGGCTCCAGACGTTATTCATAGTAATTTGGATACTTAGATTCTTAGGATTTGATGCATTATTCTGTGTGAGCAAAAAGTACAATTCTTCCCATGACTCTGCTAATCTGGCTTTTTGTTTGTTGCAACTAACATTTTCAACTATACTAATAGACGAGAACATGAGTGCATGTTTGTCTGGCAGAGCATTAACCTCGCTTCCTTACATCCTCTGAATTCAAAACCAAAACATGGATGTCATGACAAGTGGCAGAAACATTCTTAATTTATATATCCTATCTCATGAGCCATGCATATTTAAGATTTTTTTTCCTTTTATTATTTTAGTGGTGTAGTCATGACGGAGAAAGATCGATCCCTACTGAGCTAAATCAGATACGAGGGAACTTTGTGGTGACATAAGCACTGTCTAAGGAAGGCACGAATGCAAGCTCACATGTTTTTCTAATTTTATTTGTAGCTAGCTCTTGGTTACTAACTTATGAAGCAAATGCACTTTGTTACTAAGTTGGTAGGGTTGCTGAATATTCCATTAACATCGACTTTCTGTGTTACTGCATTCCCTTTCTAAGCAAAGAAACATCATTTGTCAACTTAGAAAAAGATTTCTTGAGTGTTCCAGACTGCTATGTTCACCTGACTGAAAACCTTTGGATTCTACTGCATATAAGGTTGGTGTCATGAAACAAGTCATTTTACTTTCATTTTCAAGACTAGTGCACACCATCTACTTGCTGAAATCGCCAGGAACAACTACAAGATGAAGACGCACAAGGTTTCTTCTGACCTTGTTTTTTTGGTTTTCTCTTTGATATCCATTGCCTTGGGCGTTTCTTGATTCCTTCTCTGATAACTGCGTTGATTTACTAACTAAAACGTAAATCGATGAGCCACTTAGAACCCCTCACGATTTGTAGTTCTACCCCATTATTGTGTCGATTGCTAAAATTCTATGTTGTTTTTCACACTGCAGTTATCAGAACTCCCTAAGAGTTATTACTAGTGAGAATGAGCCATTGTTTCATTTTGTTGTTGGTTTCTATCAAACCATAACTTTTATGTATCTCGTGTGATGATCTGTGCCATGGATGGCTGATGAGTATTCAGTAATGACTGCCATGTTGTGCACTAAACATTTCACCTTTTTATGGTGTCCTTCCTGGATGAAACTATTGAGCATTAGAGTTACTAAGAACTAAACCTAGTGATCATATTGAGCAGGGACTTTTAGTGTGGGTTGAACACGGATGACTGTAAAGGGCAAGAGCTTCAGGAAAAGGCATTGAAGAGGTATTTGTGCCATGTTTGTGATTATGTCCTATGAGTTGTCTGCAATTATTAACCATACAACTAACTGCATCTCTGTTTTAAGTCTTCTTTTGTTATTTCCCCGGAACTACTTGCTCATCCTGATCCATGTTGGTGGAACTTACACATGAGCTTGTACTGTTGACTTACTAATTCAGTATCTATATGTAGGTAGGTAATATTAGTTGCCTTTCAGGATCCTATTTTGTTATAGTAGCTAAGTTATGTGGTTGAATTTATTGGATTCGGATCAAGATAATTTGATGTGATGATCCATGTCATATTATAACTCATGGCCAACTTAACAAGAACAGAATTGTGAAATGAGTTGTGAAAACAATAAAGTGCTGATCTTGATATTATTTGCCCGCCTTTAGTAATTGTGTTACAGTCTGATGTCAATTATGGAGTAAGCTTATTGTAATTTTCTTTTTTGTGCTCCATTGTTTAGGTACAAGGAGTTGAAGGTCTTAGTGTTAGAGTGGTTTCTTAAGATGCAAGAGTGCTTCGGGTGATTTTTTAAAGAAGGAAAAATATCATGGGAAATTTCCGTACAAATCAAAGGTGATTGTATGATACTTTATTTGACAAATTCTTTTTTCATAGTATCCAAGTTAGCTAATTAGTACATAATGAGGGCTAACTGTTGGTTACTTGGCCATGCGTGCTTGACAAATGTAACCCTTCTATCTGCAGGGCCCAACGGAAAGGAATCAAGATGTACATTGCCAGGAAGAAGATCTAGAAGCACATGGGTGTTGAGCCCTTTTGAGTTCGGGGATACCGTCGCGCAGGTGAGCATCTCTCGTGTTCCTCTCGTCGTCGGCTTTGTGCGATTCATGTATCTCTTTTCAATATCTATTGTTGGAAATATGAGCAATTTACAGAATGATTTTATTAACAGAAATAGTAGATAAAACATGACTATAATAATAGAGATAAAGCAAGTCATGCGTTCTGACAGAGAGAAGGTAAATAGCTTCTGCATATATGAACCGTAGCCAAACATATCTATAGCAGACGGTAGAACTAGTTGAATATATGAAGAAAAACCTAACATATGTAGGGCAAGTACTAGTAGAAGTGACTGTGGTGTGACAGAAAGCAGTAGCACTGGACTTAGGGTCGGTGTCGTCGCCAGCCATGTCGTCGAGCAGGTTGTCGACGTCGGGGAAGTAGTCGTCGGCGACCGGATCGTCCGTGATGAAACAGCCAGTAGTCGCGCAGAGCGCTCCGGAGGCCTACTGTCCCGACTCGCGGTGCACGCCGCAAGCCGGGATGAGGAAGACAACAGCAGCGCAGTGCTCAGGAACTTGTGGCGAGAGGAGGAAGAGATTCTGGTGCGTCTCTCTGAGAGGAGCGACCTCCCTTTTATAGGCGCAAGAGAAGGAGGCGAAGTGAACAGGCGGCACGGCGCGGCTCATTCCCGCAACCCGCGGCGCGGCATGTCGTGTGGCGTGGCGTGGCGTGGCGTGGCGTGGCGTGGCGAGGCGGGCGGCGGAGGAGGAGCGCGCGTGGATGTCCCTCTTGTTCTCATGCTCGTACTAGTAGGAAAAGAACCTCCCTTATAAGGAGGTCCAACTCCCACTAGACTAGCAATGTGGGACTAAACTTTAGTAGTATCCCTTGCCTTGCACAAATGGGCTAAGTGGGCCTCTAGGATTTATTAGGAATTTCTGAAATAGTTATTGGGCTGCCCAATATAGACTAAATTCCAGCATCTATAACTGCTCTTTAGTTTGCGTTTGTCAAGGTTTAACGTGCTTGTGGTGGTTAATATCTCTATAGCTAGGTTTTCTCTGACCTAGAGAATAAGAACCAGGAGCTCAAGAGTGACTTCAGGGACCTCTACATCAACACTGCAATGTAAGGCGCCTTGCACTACATCTAGATCCTCCTGATCTATTGTGCCTGCCGATCTATTTGGCATCGGTGTACGAGATAATGATACAGTCGTGATGCGCAGAAAAGTTCTAATGTTTGTAGGCTACCTTATTTTTGTTCTCCTTTCACTTGCGAACCAGTCAGTTAACTTTTATCGTACATGCATTCTTCGAATCCCGTGGATGCTCTTGTAACAGTTTGTATTGGTAAACTGGTTGTGCCACATGCCATAATAGTTTCTTTTTGTCTAAGAACTTTTACAACAAAAGCCCAGCTACTAAAGCATTACTGAATGGAAATTACTGCGACATTCCTATGTTTGAAATTTATGCAGAAACTGGTCAACAAATGGAAATAGAAATAAGTTAGTTCCATGGTTATTAAAGATAATGTGGGCTTCAGACTGCTCTAACGTTTAAGGAGATGTTGTGTTTTGACAAGCTTAAGAAATTGAGTTTAACTTGGTTTGAACTCACAACAACATATTGTACTAAAAATCATTTCACGGAACTCGATGTTGTCTTGTTTTGTCCAAAATTGTCTATATGCTGAGGCCATCGAATTTGTTGGTGCAATGCTCCATGGTCGTTTTCAGCTTGCTTGTATTTCTGAGGTTAGAACAACTTAATGTTGATTTTTCTTTTCTCTTTCTCTTTTCTGCAATACAGGCTTTCCATAAGGTGGTCCGCAGCTGGGCCTCAAAGAAATTCATGACTTGATGGTAGGTAGAGCTGTATGATCTGGCGGCATTCACTTTCTATGCTCCTTTGTCCATTGGAAACTAATGTTGGTAGGTTTTGCCATAAGGTTGCCAGGAGCATAGCTAAATAGTATGGACACCGTCGTAGTGCAAATCTGTTCTTCCAGGGCCCATCTCATTTTTTTACAAAGTTAGCATATACCTCACGTATAAAAATACAATATAACTCACGTGCGTGTACTACTTCCCTTAATTCTAGGATCAACCACCTAGGCGCCGCAGTAAAAGGAAAGTGTTACATGTTTTGTTTTTCTGTGGATTAAGGGATGAGAGTATGTACTCCTGGGAGCATAATATATATAGGCATGCTAAACTAAGCCTGAGCGCATATTGCTTATTCTGCGCTCCGGCCACACCGCTCCGACTGTTCCACACTAAACAAGCCAGCGTACCAGTGCTCAGTTCATTTGGCTCCCACTTGATCGTAATCATAAGTAAAATATAGTAAAATATATTAACCGCTTTACTGCAACCAAACTTCTAATTTGGTGGGAACCGATGGTAATATTAGGATGATGCATGGTAATCCAAGGTGGTAGGTCTAGTAATTCATTCATTTATAGTCATCCACGTTGCGCTCATTTATGAGTGTATAGTAACTTCAAGTGGTAATTCCGGTAATGAGAAAACTACTATACAATCCTAGAATAATTTACCACATCGTAATACAATTACCACCTAGAGATTGGTAGCAACCGGCTCATACCAAAGCGGCCGACGGCTTTTTTTTTTTTTTGCAATTCGACTCAGCTAATTAGGAACACAAAAGCTAGTGAGGTAATCATTTTACTATATTTTTGCAAATAGTTACGAGCATGTAGAATAAAGGAAAACTGGCCAACTAAATCGACCTGTGCACATCTACTCTTGGTAGTGGTTCGTGGTAAAAGAGTCCATTGATTTTACTACCGAACATGAAGTGGATTACCATCAACTCTCAACACACTAGAAGTAGTAAAAGAGTCTACCACTTTTACTACAAACCGTACGGTGAGTTACCATCAAATCTCATGTTGATTTTGAGTCAGACTTGAAGCATTACTATCGGTCTCATTATTTTACGAGCACACTCGAGAAAGGAAAAATGGTCAGTTGTTTTGCGGGGCAAAGGGTGGTGTGTGGGTGATGTTAACACAATTAATTACATTACTATATTTTCTAGCATTTTTACCATGCTTCACAGGATGGCCCTGCGAGGCGGAGAAGTTATCCATGGAATCTAGTAACCGGTTAAATTGTATTACTGTTTTTTTGCATGTGGTTTTACCATCATTAGTGATGCTTGATTGGCGGAGCGGCATGCGCTGTAAGCATAGGGCCGGAGCGCACGATTAGCTTTCTACGCGCTCTCTCTCGCGCGCGCGCGCGCGCGCGCACACACACACACACACACACACATATATATATATATATATATATATATATATATATATATATATATATATATATATATATATATATATATATATATATATATATATATATATATATATATCAAAAGCTGACATTGTTATTTGGTAACGAACTAGCAGTGATCAAAGGTTGGACCTTGGATCGGCTTTTGATTGATTCTTTCCATTGCAATGGTTGCCCATGTATCGCGTGGTTGATCCCTACCCCCTTTTTTTTTTTTGCGAATTGTAGCAGCTAGCTAGCAGAAAGTCACATGGATTTGTTTGTCTGTGTGTGAAAACTGAATTTGTAGCAGCTAGCTAGCTAGCAGAAAGTCACACGGATTCTTGTACGTGCAGTTTAGATCCGCTAGAATAGGGCATGCAGCACGTCCCTGCCTTGTAGACATAGAACTTGTACATCACGAGTTAATGCAATCGTTGTCGACTTAGACTCGCAACTCTCACGTTTATATGGTGGAGGTCATGGTCGGCACACGAGTGATGAGGCAACACGACAATGGCAGCACTGTCGGACGTTTGGACAGGGTAGCTAGGGCTGGGGGCTCCATGGTAGCATGGTCCATGCATGCATTCATGGGTAGCGAGGGAGTGGACGGCAGCGGGTGGTGGCTCTTACCAGAAAAGATCGAGACGCGAGGATGGAGATGGGCTATACACTACTTGATGGAGATCTCATGGTCCGAAAAAATTGGGTATGGGGAGGAAAAAAAAGTTAGGTGTGGCATATGGACATGTCTTTTACAATACTTATTGTTTTACCATTCAAAGGCAACTTCGCTTTTCTTTCTCCTGAAGAAAGAAAAGGTGATCTAACTTCTGCCGCCAGCAGACTCGCCTCCGCCGCCGGCCTCCGGCGGCTCCCCTTTGCCGGCGACTTCGGTTGTCGGTGGTGAGGAGGGTCGCCGGATCCAGGCGTGTGGATCGTTTTTTAGTCTCTTGTAGTTTAGGTTTTTAGGTTGTTCATCGATTTTGCTTCGGCTGCGGCGATGGCGGCACTGAATAAAGTTTTTTCAGATCCTACTCCGACGAGGCGATCCGTCCTAGGATGGATTTGGAAATCAGTCTGTTCAAGCAAGGATGGCGTGGCGGCGGCGGCATCCTCGTGGTGGACTTGTGTCCTCGGGCTCCGCCATTGCGATGACGTTTGCTCCAGCGTCGGCGTGGAGCTTGGGACGTAGTCCAGGAGCGGCCGCAGATTGTGGTCTGCATCGGCGGCATCTGGATGATGGTGGATCGTGTGCTGGGTTTCTGGTTTGTGGATGGCAGGTATGGTTTTCTGCTACGGTGTCTTAGTCGTGTGGGCCGGTGCCAGATGTGGAGTTCGATGGCGTGTCTGGAAGTTTAATGGTTCCGCTTTTGGTGAACTACCTGGAGGTCCGTAAAGTTGCATATCAGCGATGGAGCCGCTTTGAGCTCGGGTGTGAAGGTGATCTGTCATTGTTTCCTTTGATGGCTGCTATATATGGTGGTCCCAGAGGCCTGTGACGGGCGTTGGTGTCAAGTTCAGAGGTTTCTTCGGTCTTGTTTGTAATTTTACATCTTGGCTGTTGTTCCTTTGTGCAAAGGCTAGCGTTTTGCTGTTTTTTTAGTTTTACCAGGTCGGTTTGTACGTGGCTTGTACTATGATCCTTATGATATAAATGAGACACGTATTACCATGAAAAAAAAACTGACCATCCTGCCTATATATATATACTTAATAAATGCACTTTTAAGAGTACACGAATTTTGTCTTACAAAGAGTATCCTTTTACCTCATATAGTGAATCTCATCAAATTAATTAAAGCAACACTCACACCAGTAATTCAAAATATATAGCAAAAGGTTCTCTAACCTAGTGGTTAGAGCACTTGACTGGCATCAAGCAAACCTCATTCACTGTTGTCCTCTTGTTTTTTTTTCTGATAAAGAGTGGATTTTCGATAAGATCAAAGCTATGCATGAGCGAGGAAAAATAGAAAGTGATCAAATCCACGATCAATAAACTACAACAATAATCATATCTGCACCAACCATCTCATGACACCACATGAACGAGGAAGTTCATCAACAACAACGCCTTCAGAAAGGGAGCGGTGCTCAAGTGCCGCCATTACCGGATCCTATCACCTAACGCAAGAATCTATGTTTTCACCTTGAAGAATCATTCTAAGCATATCCGAACAATGCCTTCAACAAGGTAACTACGTAAAAACATTGTCATTGCCAGGTATAACCAACTCGGGTCAGACCTAGGCTTTCACCCCGAAGCTCAACCCCCGGTGCTCAAGTAGCACCATCATCGACGTTAGCCATGTATTGTTGCCACAACCTTTTCTCGATCCCAGCAGCTACATGCGATGCGTCGCCGCCGCTCCACAACTTCCCCTTTGCATCAAGCCGTTGTCCGTAGTTTGTATTTCATCGCCAAAGCCAACCACCGGGTCTAGAGAGAGAAACCCTCACAAGAACCTTTCGATGGCCCCTTCAATTCACAGCGAGGTCACTGACGCGCTAAAACAGATGACCCACCAGAACCGCTGCCTCCTTCCGCTGTGCAACCATGGTGATCGCCTTCAACGCGTCAGCCTGCCGCCACCCAGCGAACACAAACAACAACGAGGAGAGGATGCATGGTGGAGAGGGCGCTGAGGGCGTCGGTGTGCAGGTGCCGCTCGAGTCGCGAAGAGAAACATATGGATGAACCCGTTTCTTCAGGTGTCACGCAGTGCAAGAGGACGACGAAGATCCTGCTAGCCCGATGCACTGAAGTGCAAATTAAGCTAGCCTTCGGGTAGCGCTCGCATTCATTCAGGATGTGGATGTGTACTTAGACCGGAACAACCAGCAACATCAACAACTTCACGTCCAGCCCGCTTGCCCGGATCCAGCCACCGCCGTCCCTGCGCACTCCGCCATGCATCGCGGATCTGGAGCTGTCCTCTTGGTTAGCTGTCTTTTCCCCCCTACAATGAGCTTTGTATCACAGGCTGACAAATAAACAGCCGAAGAAAAAAAGATCTTATTTTTTGTGTACTTGTTGTATATCATAATTGCCAATCTCATATTTTTAATATTGTTAATCTCAAAAATTATGTGCACTTGACGCCAGCTCTTTTCTTCCATGAGGTTGGTATATGCTCTTCTTTCATTTGGTTTAAACTATAAGAACTTGGAGGGAATCAAGCACTTATAAATGGCTGGTGTGGTAGTTTTTTTTTCGAAACGGAGGCAAAAGTTTTGCCTCATCGATTAATTAAGTAGAAGAGAGTTGCTCGGTTAATTAGGGAAAACCGAGCGAAAACCAAATTGCCCAGTTAATTATGGAGAACCGGGCTAAAACCCTCACAACCGCTGAGCGGCACACATAGAAAGCCCCCGCACACCACTCCAAAGAGGGCCTCGACGAGACCGCACGTAGGCGTCATCATCATCACTCCTCCCCTAGAGGCGCCATCGCCAACCCTACACTCGAGCAAGCGACTCCTACTGGCCAGAGGCGATCGTCGACTCAACCCACATCTGTAGCGGACACGTGAAGCTGCATGAAGATCGATGCCAAAACCTCAGCCTCCTGCGGCCGGACAGGCAACTCCAACTCGACGGAGAACTCGGAGGACAAAACCAGCACGGTGGCGCCACGGAGATCGCCAAGCAGACAACCTGCAGCCACCATCGATACCACAGGGCCTCGCCACCGCAGCTTCGACTCCACAGCAACAAGCAAACCGAGGCAAAACCGTGGACACGCCGAAGAAGAGCCGACTACTGCAACCATTGCCGCGTCGCCGACATCGCTCCCACCATCATCGTTGCCGTAGAAGCCTGGACGCCACCAACCACCGGTCCCGCTTGCCGATGCCGAGCTCCAAGACGAAGCCCCCAAGAGGGAAAAAGACACCAAGGCGCCGTCATCGTCAGATCATAAGATCTAGGGTTTCCCCAGAAGAGGCCGAGATGGCCGGATCCGTGCGAGAGGAGTGCGGCAGCAAATCAGCGATGCCTCCAGGAAGGTCACGACGGCCATAGCCGCCGCCATCGCTGGTCACGCAGGGCCGTGACAGGGTCTTCACCCGAGCTCCCACACCACCTCGGTTCCACATCATCCCGCACCGTCACCGACAAGCCCACCAATCATCCTCCCACCGGCCACCGCCAGAGCGCCAAACCGCAGCTCGAGCCCTCCACCACGCGCCCGCCAGAGCAAAGAAGACCATGACGGGCCTCCACCACGCCGGAGCAGTGGCCACCCGCAGATCCGTGCTGCCTGACCTCCTGCGACATCCGCCAAGCCTCCTGCCCGGCCTCGCTGAGCCGCAGCCCCTCACGCCCGCTGCCGAGATTCCCGCCACGGCCTCCCGTCGCCGGTCGACCCACACACGGCAGATCCGCGCCAGCTGGGCCACCCCGCGCCGCCGCCGTGCCTCTGCACGGTCCCCTTGCGCTGCTGCCGCGCCTCTGCACGGCCCCTTGTGCGTCGGAGCACCCGCGACATGGAGCCGCCCCTTCACGACACCCACTGCAGCACGACTGCTGCACCGCCGATCCCCTTGCACTCCCATTGCACCGGCGCCCTTGCCGCGACACGCAGACAGCAGATCCGCGCCGCAGGACCCTCTGCACGCAAGACGCCCGCGCCCCGACGCGCAGATCCGCGCCGAGCCCGCCGAGCCCCTGCGCCATGGCCGTGCACCGCGGCGACGCAGCACCCACCAAGGCCGCCACGTCGTGGTCGCCAGCCTGAACTTCGCCGTAGCGCCTTTTGACCACCAGCGCCGCCGGACGCCAAGAGCGGCAGATCCGCCCCATCTGCGCCACTAAATGGCCCCACCGCCGCCGACGCCGCCCGGCTTTGCCCGCGACGCCCTCGGCGGCGAGGGAGGAGGAGGAGGGCGTGCCTTAGGTGGCGGTTTTAGGCGCCTGCGCGGCCGTGGAACCGCACGGGAGCGAGAGGGCTGGGCTGGTGTGGTAGTGAAGGTGTGAAAGATGCCACTGTACGTACCCACCAAGGTCCTTCAAATCCTGTTATACATGAATTATGCCTAAAAGAAGATATAGTGTTTTCGGCGAGAGCAGCGATATGGCTCGTACTACCGTATAATAGCACTATCTGAGCCATCGAATGCCCACAATCGGGCAGGTTTGGGTGCATTCAATGCTATATGCGCGAGCGCCAGAAAATGGATGAATTCCCATGGGGCCACCGTATGATGCAGAGGTACAATACAAATACGAGGTGGGTCATGTGGGTCTGGCCCGCCAGACTCTCACGGAGCTGACGGAAATGGACTACCAGTACATATAGAGATAGATAGATCCTGTACCATGGTCCAGAATATTTCTTGTGGATGATTTCGTTTCATGCGTTTCGTGCTTTTACCTCTCCAATGGTGGAGATCTGCTGTCAGGTGTGATCCATGGCGACGGCGGCAGCTGCGGCGCACGGAGCGGTCGGACAGGGCGCAGCCTTCGTCTTCGCGGTAGATCTGGTCATCAGGTGCGCGTGGATACCTCTGCCCCGGCCCGCCCCAATCCCCCAGTTGTTTTAGTTATCCGATTTTGTGTTTGGTTTTGTGAGGTTGGGGTGCTGATTTGAGGTGGGCTTCTTCATAGGTAATCTTCCAAGAACATGTCCGCACGGCGCCACCGGATCTAGATGGCAGGAGCGAGGTGGGTAGCCGTCAGGAGGAGGCTGCTCCTGAGTCTTCTGTGGTGGCGCGGGATCGCATCGGTGGAGATGGTGGGGGCGATGCGGCGAGCCATGGGAACGCGCCAGCGAAATCTGGTGAATCTGCTGTCATCCGAAAGACCCTGGTTGGATTAAGAGGTAAATCAATATGTGTTTGGCTATGTTCTGTTCCTGTCTGGCGTACACAATAGGCCTTCGAGGCTTCGACTGAAATAAAAAAATAGCTGACGATAGTAACATTTCGGGGTTAGACTGAACTGCGTAACCAAACTTTAAAACACAAGTGATATGACGTCTGCTTCGAAATTTTCTGTTGTGTATGGGAATGTCCTAGGAAGGAAAAGTTACCCTGGTTTCTGAAGAAATAGTAGCACTTTAATTGTGTGCATCAAATCAGGGGTTGGGGGGCTTCTCTCCGTTTGCATTCTATGCATGGAGGTTAATGTTTGGTTTAAGTGAGAATGAAGTGAAAAGTTCAGCACCGTAGTTGTACATAAACAATTGAAGTGACCTAGTTCTTCACAACTATGCTAATATGTTGGTAAATTCGCCAGGCAGCGCATGTAAAATGCTATTTTGAGAATGCAGATTTTGCTGAACCATCGCTCTGAGATTTGGACTAAATATTCATGAGGTGATGTATGCAAGACTCATCACTGCCATATGAACATTTGGATGCTTGCTTGTGGTTTCTTAAAAGGGTCAATTGTTGTTGGGCTGTGCCTGGGTAACCGGCGTGTTGTATGTGTGACTGTAGGTATACTTAGCTCTCCTATATCTTAAAAATTGAATAACCAATGCGAAAATTTTGGCCTGTGATAATTGTTTCCGTCTAACTCTGAGTGTAGTTGGCAATGTTATTTTGTGTATCCGGTGGAGACGCATTAGCATTTGTTGTGCCTCTCGTTAAATAGAAAATTGTGGCTTTGTGCATGCGAACAGGGTTAGGGTGGGTGCCAATCCTACAGTCATACAGTGTGTACCATGCGTTGGGCGCTCTTGAGAAGTCGATTAGAGGTTTTGCGGAAAGGGCTGATAAGGAAATTGTCAAGGCAGAAATGGGAACAACTTTTGACTCATTGACGGAGGCGTATGATTTCTAAAACCTGTATTCCTGGGAACATCATTTTGGAATCCGATACGGGAAGAGCAGGCTGAACCCAGACAAGAGCAAGACCATGCAGGAAATTGTTTGCGGGTGCTCGGTATGTTGTAATTTGTCCTAGTTTTTTCGGGGGATGGAATGTGTAATACTGTAATTAGCGAGTCACTAATGTCTGGTGAAAAATTTGTAACAGGGGAAGCCATTGCGAGAGAACATGAGGTCTTGCCGCTGCGAGTGGCCCGCAATGATTAGGCTGCTCTGGACCCCAAATAACCGATGGTACATAACAGAGCATCGAGTGAACCATACCCATGTGATCACAACTAGTTACGAAGAGATGGCGCACTGGCCATCTCACAAGCATATTGATGTGTACACTAGGGACCTTGGCAAGCAGCTGAGGAAGAACATAAATTTGTGCAAATTGTACAATATCATAGGTGGTTTCTTTGGGACAGTTGAGAATGTGCCTTTTACAAAGAGGTCACCGAGGAATCTGTGCGGGCAGATTAGTTGGGATGAAGCAGCCGATGATGTGAAGAAGACAATACAAGTTTTTTATGAGATTGGTGAAAAGGACCCTGAATTCATGTTTAGAGTTCAAGCGGACTCAGAGATCCGAATCAAGAATTTGATGTGGACCACTAGCACAAGCAGGATGCGGTACAAATATTTTGGAGATGTGGTCACATTTGACACCACTTACAAACCAAATATGTATGACATGCCATTCGGGATGTTGCTCTTGTCAAAATATTTTTGCGTGTGATAATTGTTTCCGGCCAACTCTGAGTGTACTTGCAAGTGATATTATTCTGTGTATCTGCTAGAGACGCATTATCATTGGCTGTCCCTCTAGCTGGGAGTGGTTTACTGGTGCTGGAGCCACATTAAGTTGGGGCTTCGCTTGCCCTGGCTTCCAACGTACACCTGGGCACTGGACCAAGAACGCGTGGAATCCGGTCCATGAAAAGTAGCAAACGGCGAGACCGTAGAGATCCAGCGTGGGTACATCAATAAATGATGACAGTTCAATGTCAGAAACACTGTACAAAAAGCTTCCTCCCAAATCAATACAGCTTGTTATACCCCCTGACGCGCATATCCCTAGGAGGACCAATGGTGCAGATAATGTGACTATATGGTAGTATGACCCATTGTGAATTTTCGGTTTTCGGCGGTTTATTTGCCAGCATGTGATACCAGGCTCACTCTAGAAGTCTATGAAAAAAGACAGCACACCAAGAGGAGGACATCAATCAGTAGTGAGATCTAGTAGTGAGATCTATCGCCGGGCCTCTATATATAAATGGCTGTACCCAAAGGTAGGTAAACCTAAACATCATCCATATCGGACATGGCTTTCAAATCTATGGAAAAAGACAGCACACCAATTGCAAGAGGAGGACGTGAATCAGTAGTGAGATCTGTCGATCGCCGGGCCTCTATAAATGGCTGTACCCAAAGGTAGCTAAACATCATCCATATCGGACATGGCTTTCATGCGCTCGTCGTCCTCATCCATGGCTCTGGCTCTGCTGCCGCTACTGGTGGCAGCCGCATTCTTCATCCTCTCCATGGCTTCATCAGCTTCAGGTACCCTCGATCATGGCTTGGATGGTGAGGCACTGCTGATGCTGGGGAGGTTCCATGGGTGGATGGCGGCGCACGGCCGGTCGTACGCCACCGTGGAGGAGAAGCTGCGCCGGTTCGAGGTGTACCGGAGCAACATGGAGTTCATCGAGGCGGCGAACCGCGACAGCCGGATGAGCTACAGCCTCGGCGAGACCCCGTTCACCGACCTTACCCATGATGAGTTCATGGCCATGTTCAGCAGCAATTCTGGCAGCAACGAGTCGTCATGGGAGTCGGAGGAGATGACGGTGATCACAACTCGCGCTGGCCCCGTCCACGAGGGCACCGCCGCCGTCGAAGAGCCACCTCGTCGTACCAACCTCAACCTGACGGCGGTGGTGCCTCCGAGCGTGGATTGGAGGGAGAAAGGCGTCGTCACAGCAGCCAAGTATCAAGGGGATTCCTGTTGTAAGTAACATCCATTCCATTCAAAATAAATCATGCATGCGATGCGAGTTGTCGTCGTCTACTCCATTGATGCAAGCTAAGTAAGTGTCATCTAACGTACGTGTCCGTGCAGCATCTTGCTGGGCGTTCACGTCGGTGGCGACGATGGAGAGCGCGCATGCGATCAGCACGGGCGGATCGCCACCGGTGCTGTCGGAGCAGCAGCTGGTGGACTGTCGGATTAACGGCTGCGGCAACAGTTGGATGGACAAGGCCTTCGAGTGGGTGATTCAGAACGGTGGCATCACCACGGAGGCGGCCTACCCCTACACCGGCAAGGTGGGGACGTGCCAAAGGGCCAAGCCGGTCGCGGTGAGGCTCAGAGGCTACCAGAAGGTTACACCGTCTGGCAACGAGGCGGCGCTGATGGCGGCCGTGGCGCAGCAGCCCGTCGCCGCATCCTTCGACTACAGTGACCCCTGCTTCCAGCACTACATCCGCGGCGTGTACAACGCCGGTTGCTCCAGGTCCGGCGTCTACACCAGAGGGGCGTGCGGGACGACGCAGAACCACGCGCTGGCCATCGTCGGGTACGGGACCAAGCCTGACGGGACCAAGTACTGGATCGGTAAGAACTCGTGGACTGACCAGTGGGGTGACAAAGGCTTCGTCTATTTCCTTAGGGACTCGCCACCCTTGGGATTGTGCGGCATTGCCAAGTACCCGCTTTACCCTATCATCTGATGACCCAGCCGCCGTGCACCTCCATCATCTGTGTGTGACTCCGTGCATCTCTACTTATATTATATATATGTAATGAATAATTGCACGGTGTACGTACCTAGCTATTCACTTGTGTACTCCATGTCTATGCTATGCATGTAAAGGTTCGGCTGCTACACATGCATCCTTGCCTATAATAAATAAACAATATATATATATATATATATATATATATATATATATATATATATATATATATATATATATATATATATGCTACTCCTTCTTTTTTCAAAATTATATATAAATCGTTTTGTTTTTTGTAGATTCATAGCTTTTGCTATGCACCTATATATATAATACATTATATTTTACTATGTATTTAATAAAAAAAGTTAAAACGACTTGCAATTTGGGGTGGAGGAAGTACCTGCGTCCTGTTTTATTTAAGGAGTAAAATGCACCAGCGGTACATGAACTAGGGAGTGGTCTCTCATCTCCCGAAATGTACATTGGAGTCCCTAAACTTGCAAATTGGCTCATGTGATACTCAAATCTCCATAACCCACCTTAAATTGCGTACGTGGGATGCTGATGTGTGGAGCGGAGGATGGAGAGCAAGAGAGGCAGGAGGGGTAAGGGGGAGGTGATAGCCGGTGACCACGGGGGAGAGGATGAGAGTGGAGTCGAGACGAGCTTTGGTGGTGCTGATAGGGCGAGGTCGGCACGCCGTAGAGGCAGGGCGAGCTTGCCACACCGAACCGGGCAAGCTTCGGCAGCGCAAGATTTGGGCGAGCGCGACGGCAGGGATCATTTGAGAGAAATGGAGAGAGAAGAAGAGAGAACATAGGTGGACCTGACATGTGGACGTCAACACACAGTCAGCATTCACACATGCCATTTAACATGGGTTATGAAGATTTGGATGTACTAGCAAAACATGCCCGTGCGTTGCAACGGGAGGAAAAAAAGCATCCCTCATACACACATCCAACAACATAAGCAAACAATATTCTTAAAAAATATATTTATTGACACAATTTCAAAAAACATGAAAATCAACTTTAAGCTACACTGGTTTACATAAAACTCGTATCAACAGTTTAATGTGCATCATCGTATAGGGGTTGGTAGTGCACTGTGCGAAACAGAGAAAATGATTATGTAGGCTATGGTAGTTAATAGGAATCAACATCCCCCTATAGTGTCAATAATAGATTATGTGAGAGCATCAAACAGTCATATAGAGAATCCCTCATATAGAGAAGATATTAATTAAGTTTACATCGTAAAGCAATTTAGAAATGATTAACATGCAATATAATACTCCCCTCGTCCCAAAATAAGTGACTCAACTTTGTACTAAAGCTAGTACAAAGTTGAGTTATTTATTTTAGGATAGAGTGAGTAGTATATTTGAAATCTACACATTTTTGTGAGCGGTTTTCATATATAACATGTTAGATTTGAAGATAAGGTTTGGAGTTATGATATGTTTGAAAAATATTTGAATCTGCCAAAACAGAAAGACTAAAAAATAGAGTAGCCGGGCTGAAATTGCGTGCAGCCCATCTGCTGAGTGATGCTTGGGCGAGCAGTTATATACTGCGCCCACCAGCATCTCAAGAGAGAAAAGGAGAGAAAAAATAGGGAGGAAGGGGGATCGAACCCGGGTCTCCAGCAAGAGACGTGGACGCCATAGTCACTGTGTAACTACCTACTACCTCCGTCCGGGTTTAAAAGTCCCTTAAGCCAAATCATCAAGACCAAGACAATGCTAACCTCCTAAACATAATTACATCGCATGCCCGCAGCTGCCTTAGAAAAAGGAGTGCATGCATTGGTTGCGTTGTTTACTGTAGCTGCATGCAGGAGCTTGAAAGCCGGAACCGCCGCTGCATGCTTAGCTTGCATTCACTATGAAAGGCACGGACCTTTTTTTGAGAACCTCCTTTAGGCATTTTATTCATTTAGGCGGGACATATCTGATCGAACAGCCTCGACCAGAAACTCAGGAATTACATGAAACGAGACAGACATAGTATCTAAATATAAAGCCTGCTTAGCAGTGAGGTGGGCAGCTGAATTAGCTTCCATTGCCGTCCATCGTAGTTCAAACCCCTGAAAACTTGGAAGATAGGTGCGCATCTCCCTCAAGATCGTACCACCAGTGGATCGATCATCGCCTTGCTTCCATGCTTCAAACACGGCCTACAGAAAGGAGCAGAGCTCCTGCAGGCGGCCTAGTAATTTCGTACGAGGCTTGGTGGCTCCGGGGACTTCTAATCCTGGACGGAGGTAGTATATGTGATATATGCGAGGAGTTTCCTTAAATGAACCCAAAGCAAACGCGATATATGAAGGAAAAAACTGAATCATTTTTTAACTTACGGGTGGCATAGTGGGTAATTTATACGCAACTCCAGGGGCAATTTTTGTGGTGGGCCACCAGAAGCAATAGTTGCTTTATTAGTAGGTACTAGAAGAACGCCCATTCGTTGAAACGGGGCCACATTAACTTTAAGAGTTCAATATTAATATTCTCATACATATCAAGTGACATTAGCGACCTTTTTTACCATAAAATTCTCACACACACACACACACACACTCTCCCTCCCTCTTCCTCACACTCTCTCCCCCTCTCCCTCTCTCTCTCTAACACAAACACACATATCCATCTTATTGGGTACAGGACCATAATCCATCTATTTCACACACACACACACACACACACTAGTGCATGACAGTGTGGATTATGTGTATTATATTTGCCGCCACAACTGAGGAAATTAAATATGGATCATGTAAATCGGCCAGCCACAACTCCAAGAATACGCGGAGGAGGTGGCCCGGGTCGGCGTCGGCGCCGTCTGGCGCGGGCCACGGGCCCACTTCCAAGTGCGTCTGCACGCCAGCCACCCACGTCGGGTCCTTCAAGTGCCGCTTCCACCGCACCAACTCCCAGGGCCACGGCCACGGCCAGGGCCAGGGAAGCCGCCCTTCTTCGCCCCCTTCACCGTCCGCGGCCAACGCGGTGCCGTGGCACCCGGCCTCGCTGTCCTCATCCTCTGGCACCGTTGCGACCCAGTGACGCAGCCCAAGCATCAGCCTCGAGAATCAAGAACGCTCGACAACGGAGAGGGAAGGGAAGATCATATACATGTCATAAGAAAGGGAGTTTATTTACTGCTCCCTCGATGTATTGTTTACTTTGTGTGGAGATTGATTACCATCCGTGAGTTAAGGTAAGGTTAATGTGATTGATCGATTTTTCTGAAAATCAATTATTTGTTTTCTAATTAATGTGATCGAGTGATTTAAGGTAAGATTAATAATTTAGATTTGATGTTTAGAGATTGTTCATGATTGATTCTACATTATATTACTAACTTCAGATTTCTTTCATTGTGTGAGAGGGTGATGCGAAAATAAACCGATGAAGTGGGGGGAGGGGACGGAAAAAATCTACGAAAAAAATAGCAGAGGTGGGTGGAGGTACCAAAAAAACCATGGAAGGTGGGACGAAAAAAACCCTGGAAACGAGACTACCAACTGCTCCATTAGGAGTAGAGATAGATATAAGAGTGAAGTGCATCCTAGGTCCTTGAACAATTTCGATGGTGTCACGTACTTCAAACTATGAAATGTGTCATCTAGGTCCTCGAAAATCCTTGAAGTGTAATAAGTGTGTATATATGTGGCACCTCTGAAATAGTTCAAAGACCTATGTAACACCTTTCAAATAGTTTGAGGACCAGTATAACACACATATTGCACTTTGAGGACCTGGATGGCTATTTTTATAGTTCTAGGACCTACGTGACCCCTCCGAAATAGTTTGAGGACCTATGATGCACTTCACTCTAGATATAGATATAGATTATGTGAACCCATACGCATGTTTAGGGACTTAAATGTGCATTTTGGGAGTTCAGCGACCTAAATGACACTCGCTACCAAGTTCATGTACCACCCGTGCATTTTACTCTTTCTAAACTTTTGCTGGTCCTAAATTAAACTAAACCAATGCCAAATGCTATGGAATGGATGTAGTATCCGATATCCTGTAATAATACTGCATATTTGGCTGCCATCAAAATGCATGGGACAGGTTGTTCGGAAAATCCAAAAGAGAGTATGCATCAATAGCCTTCTCTAGGATACAATAATACAGAGCTGAGCGAGCACAAAACACACCACACTGTGCTTACACACGCTTATTAAGGAGGTACACAAAGCCACTGACTTCACAAAACAAGGTGTGTGGAAAATATCAGGTGCTACCGGCTCTTAGGTGCTACCGTGATACGGGCATCTGGGAGCCGTTGGATCTCAGATCCGACGGTATTTGAGAAGCTATTGTATCTGCACGTAATTTTTAGACTCTAGGTTGTTGTTTCTGTAAAATGTTCAAGAGCTCCCGAAAACCATCAAATCTGAGATCCAACGGTCCAGAAGCCCGTATCACGGTAGCACCTAATGGCCAGTAGCACCTAATACTTTCCCGGTGTCCTCATCCCACCATGGTCCACAAGTGCTTGGAGTCGTCTCATTGTAGTCTATAAGCACTGGTGCCATACTGCAAATATTACTTGTGGACCCGATAGACGAGGAATTGCATTAAGCGCCACCATAAGTTGTGCCGCCGACCCTCTTTAATTAAAGTAATTGAACTAATTTTCAAAATGCCGTTGACGATTATATATGTACAGCTGATATCAGAAAATGCACAGTTGATATCAGATATCAACAATTGACGCAAATACATGTACTCCAGCATGATGATATATTTGAAGTATTGTACCACTAAAAGACATCTAGAAGTGTGAGAATCTCGGCTATAATAGGTGGCGGTCAAGGCAACAATTATTTATACTATACATGGCATGGAGGAAATGGAGCATGTATCTTCATTGTACCATATTAGTGTTGCCCTACATCTAAACTCCTAATGTCTCAGTTGGTAGGCCGCGTTCCGGGTTTTATCTTCGTCCCACCTAACCCGGTCTATTTTGGTACTTCTTTGGTACTACTTCCCACCTCCCACCAAACCGCCGAAAACCAAAAAAAAACCACGATGGAGTCCCGCACCCGCACAGCCTCCCAATCTTATCATCTGTTACGAACGCTCAAAAAAACTGAAAAACCGCTGGCCACGGACCGTCGAAGAATAACCAGCGAAAAAAACGGCGTTGGTCTCGAACGAGTACTCGTGCCCTCGAGCGAGGTCTCCTGTGGATCTTGCGATCCCTCCATTGCTCCGGCGCCGCCCATCGGTCCTTCGCCCGCCGCCCATCCTTCGCCCGCCATCCCATCGGTCCATCCCCGCCATCCCTCCATTGCTCCGGCGCTGGTCCGGTGCACAACTCCCCGCTGAGCGCTTGGAGGATCCGGCCCGGATCAAAACCGCCGGTATCCATTGCGCCGGCGCGGATCCCCTTCTGGAGCTGATGCTGGACAGGTCCAGGACGTGGCGCCAGATTCAACGGCGTACAAGATCCGCCCTCCAGGTAACACCTATCTGAAATTTACATCCAGATCTGAAACTTACATCCTCTATAGTATGAACCTACGTAGCAAATCTGAACTTTACATGATTTCATATACACGGTCATCGCATACACACTGCCAGCACATACACACAGACAGATCTGGAATTTACATCCATACACAAATACACACTGCCGGCGCAACGTACATAGCAGATGTGAAATCTACATGATTTCATATACACAACCATCGTGGATTACACACTGGCAGCACATGCACACAAACATATCTGAAATCAACATACATACACAAAGACAATGGTATGAAACTCACAATATACAAATTTGACTGCGTGTAAAAATAAAATAAGTATTTCTTTGCAGAAGATTTAGTGCAAAGGAGACTGATATATATTTCACTCACAAAAGTATAACCAAAGGTTATCCCAGAATCAAAAGCTCCCACTTGTTGTGGGGTCCTGGGAAAGGGAAATATTAGGTTCTCACCCAAAGTTTCCCTTGTTTGATTTTTTGAGGATACTGACTCAAACCCTCCAGGACAAAAGTGGAGATACTGCCATCCTCTTGAGAAACAAGCCCAATAATAAGGGTTTGGTACTAAAAGTAATCCTGGACCTCCAGGACACAGATGCAGATAATTTGATTGTTAATGATAGCTCAACGAGAAATTAAAAAATGATAATCAAATTAACGGTATAAATACAAACCTAGCCTTCTGTATCATGTTCTCTGGTACGGGACCCAAAACCCTCTCCATCATTGCTAGGTGTTCCAGGTTCTCATGTGTCTGAAACAATGTTCCCGTAACATCAAAACTCTTGGAGCAGAAACATTAGCCACTGGTACAGCAGTTGTTCTAACACCAAAGAAAGAACAGAGTTCAGTATAATCAATATTTATCGGGGGTTCAGCGGGGTAGAATAAGAGGATCATTCTGCAGGTTTCAGCTTGACATGTAAAAAACACACTTTACAATTTAGACCAATAAATACCCAACTGAAGTAACCACTAACAATGAGAACCTGGAATACTTATTTTATTTTTAGACGCAGTAACATTTTTTTGGCTGTGGTTTCCTAAGTTGTACGGTTTATAGTTGTTCACAGGTTTGCTACTCAGTCACATTCTGTTATTGATTTGTATATTGTGAGTTTCATACCATGCTGAATGTGTTCTATGTTTAGATTAAAGTTCAAGATCTTCTTAAAGTTCAAGATAGATTAAAGTCGAGAAACTCAATGATTGGCTGTTGATGCTTTCAATTAAAGTACCTTCTTATTCATGCCTTCAAGTTCGCCATCTCTCTTGCGTTCATGTTGCATCCATTATATCCATCTGATCATCTCCCAGGCCTTCAAGTTCGCCATCTCACTGGCTTGTACCATGCTTAATGTCTTGCAGCACCTACGAGCGTGACAAAAATGAAAGATGGTAATACAAACATCATATCCATAGCTGCAGATGTTGATCCTTTTTACACGCCGGAGACAGGTACATAATTGATTGCGTGCAGACCAGACAAATATTGAAGTTCTATTCATGCTTACTATACTCTACAGAAGGACCGGAAAGGGTAAGGCCTGAGTACCATGATGATGGTCAAACATTAACACCTACGGCTAGCCTAACACTCCATCATGCCATTCATAACATGCAGCTATGAGATAATTCTCAAGGTATCCATACGCATGATATCCACCTTCCCAGCCGTCGTTTTATTTGTTTTCTTATTTGTATTTATACATGCAGACGACACTGCTTCCGAACATCATGAAACTCTATCATTGAATAATGAATGCAAAAAATACGCGGATAATGCAAGGGCGGAGTACAATGCAAGGAAACGTGCAGCTTATCGGATTAAACGAAATGAGGAAATTGTCAGATTACAAAATGAGAATCAGCCGGTAGTTGCAAAATCTGGTAAGCTTGATGGACACTCTTAGTTTGATGTGCATACGTATGTTTTGTAGTACGTAATATTGTGCTCATATCCCGGGTAACAGAATATATGATGCACAATAATTTGCCACTTATTAGATCATAGGGATCTTATCAACGCTCGTAGGCGGGCTGCTTATCGCAACAAGTTGTCAGATGTTTTGGGTGACCAACAAGTCATTGGGAAGTCTGCCCGTCGCCAGTCTCTATGTGATATCACAAATGTTCTCGAAGATAGGGAGAGAACTAAATCTAATGTCCAAGATGAAAATGCACTTGCCCTTCAATCATCAGGTAAGCTTAAAGAGTATTATGCATTATATATTCGGTATGTCAAAACCATTTAGCTGACATGTGTTTGTACAACTTTTGTTCACCATACAACCCAGCTAACTCTAACTATGCAGCATTCTCGCATGATGCGTCAACGTTATCTATTACAACTACGGGCCTTTCTGGTCTCGTTAGTGAGAATGAAACTCAAGGTGATCATGTTTTGAGTACTCATTGAACAAATTGCTCACATTTTTCTGTTATATTCTCTAATATTTGTGTTTCCCCCTAATGACATCAGATGCAGTAGCAAACCACTATTACACCCAAGAAACAGAGGATAGAACGGAGGCAAAACGCAAGATAGACCATAGAAACGCAGTGAGAAGGGCCTCCTATCGGCGGAAAAAGCTACCTAATGTCCTAGATGAAATTGCAAAGACCCTTGTGTTAACAGGTATGGTTCAAAATGTTTTTACCCTTATAGTTGGTATCGTCTTAACCAATTAGCATTATTTTGTTTGGTCCAATCTGGTTCACCAGACAACCCAACCAGCACGGAGTCATTCCCAAGTTGAAATACGGTGTCATCTGGAATCATCTGTGACACCGAGCATCAAGGTGATCATAATGTTCCTAATCATCCAACAATTTCGTGGGCGTGTCTGTTTTATTCACTAATATTCGGGAATGTGATCTTGTAAGACACCCAAGAAGGAGAGCATAAAACCGAAGAAGACGCAAGAGAGACCATAGAAATGCCCTGAGGAGGGCTTCCTATCGGCGGAAGAAACAATCTACCGTACAAGTTGAACATGCACACAACCTGCATTTATCAGGTATGCTATTAATGATTTAATCATTATGTTAAGACCGGCTTTTATCAATAAGCAATAATATGTCTGGACAACTTTTGTATGCAAGGCAACCACACTGGCTCTAACTATACATCATTCTCGAATGATGCATCGTCATTTCCTGATTCAACGAAGGTCTGGACTGGGATCATTAATGACATAGAGCTACAAGGTATTGTAATTTTGTTCTATTATAACAGAAATTGCTTCCATCTTAGTTGCATGATTTTTTAATTTCAGTAATGTTTGTAATGGCTCCAAATGGGATCTTGAATGACATACAAGAAACAAATGAAAGAACTGAAGAAGAACGCAAGAGAGACCATAGAAACGCCCTAAGGCGAGCTGCTTATTGGAGGAACAAGAATAAGCGTATCTAGGATCAAAACAAACATGCATCTGCTACTTCAGGTATGCGCGTACGATTAATATCCGTTTCTATGGCAGTCCCTGCTTTTCTATATGTGACTGAACATGTCCGAAAAATCAAAATTAACTAAATAAGAATTGAACTTATTTTTGATCCAGACGACCAAAATAGCCCTAGCGTTACAAAATTAACTAAAGAGGGAGCAACATATCCCCCTTCAACTTTAGACGCGTCTGTCATTCAGGACACTGTTCTAGCTAGGAGGCAGACCGACAATGAGCGGAAACGTAATTTAACAAACGATCAAAGGGAGGCGAAAAACGCAAGGAGTAGAGCATGCCATCAGAAGAGAAGTCACGAATTAACATTCGAGGTCAGAGAAGCGATGAACGAAAAAAGACGCGAGAGGAGCGTGCAGTGCCGCAAAAGCATGTCAGCGAATGAGAAGGGGGAGTCAAGTGCATAGAGGAAGGCCAATTATGACCGAAGGAAAAAAACACCGTGCAAAGAATGCATCGCAATACCCCTTACAGACCTAGCAAACTCAGACTCCGAATGTCCCACATGCCCAAGCCGCGCATCACCCGTCTCCCAGGCCGCAAAAGATGATTCATCTGATGACGATCCGGGGACGAATATGCCGACATACTCTGCCGGTGCCACTGGTAAGAATTTGCGAATGTCAGTTTCTTAAGCTCATTCTCAGCATGTCGTTCTAACATGATTGTGTCCGTTGTCACTATCTGTATGACGACAATGCAGATGACATTGATGTTTTCCAAAGCGGCACCATGCGTCATGATCAGGAAGCACATGAATTGATTGATGAGGAGTACTACATGTTTTGCAACGAAGGTAATGCAAACCTTGCCCTATTGACACTTTGGAGCTCTATTGTTGTCTCATTTATTTGTTGATAGTGAATTGTACGTGATTTTGCAACAAATCCCCATAGGGGTCGGATAATGACATATTGGATGATGATGAGGAAGCAAGCAAGTCTACCGATAAACTTAGCGAGATTGATCCATTTGACACTGTCTACTCAAACATTCCAGACAGCACTCACGTCCTGAAACTCGATGAAAATTGCAAACACTGTATGGCCAGGAAGTTTGAATCTGAGACTGACGGCTTCTGCTGTCGCAATGGCCAGATCCAGCTTAAGCAACCGGAACCAATCCCAGAGCTAAAGAGGCTATGGTCCAGCATGGATGCAGATTCGAGACATTTTCGGGAGAACATACGGTTCTTCAACAGGCATTTCGCCTTCACCATCCTTGGCGTCAGCCTTGATGAAAACTACACAAACATGAGGTCTGGGGTGTACACATTCCGAGCTCACGGCGCTATCTACCACAATGTCCATTCGTTCGGGCCGAGCTCGCGTCCAGAACATCTGCAGTTGTACTTCTATGACGACGACCCTAACCTAGATCATCATAAGGCGGCCACCAAGCAATTAGACCAAGATGTCGTGAAGAGGTTAGTAGACATACTCAAACAAAACCCATACTCCCAGCAATTTAGGAGTTTGGGTGCACACAAAGACAACCTCGATGATTATAGGATAGACCTAAACACCGATAAGAGGCTGGACCAAAGAAGGTATAATAGGCCGGTGTCCTCTGAGGTTGCTGCAATTTGGGTTGAGGGCACTGACCTAGCAAAAAGGTTTGACCGCAAGATAACTCTTTGTGGTAACAACGACGAAAGGCATAGTATTCGTGTGACATCGGGGGCATACGACCCGTTGTCTTATCCATTATTCTATCCAATGGGGGAGCTAGGTTGGCATCCGAAGCTATCCAAATGTAATGTTGATTGGGATGTTGTCCAAAATCCTCGTTTGTCTCATGATGATGATGATGATGATGCAGGTATGTCGTTTTGTGTCCCGCTTTCTTAAAAATATATTGTTATGCATGTTCTGCTAATGCTCACGCGATCTAAATCAAACGTGTGCAGAGGGGAATAGCAGGTTATGCGTCTCCGTTAGAGACTACTACTGTTACATGCTGCAAACAAGGCCTGCAATCTTCAATCCAATTCTCTGTGGAGCACGCCTACTGCAGCAATGGGCGGTTGACATGTACATTAAGATTGAGAGCTGTCGGTTGAGGTGGTACAGGAAGAACCAGACGCAGATCCATGCCGATCTGTATAAAGGAGTTGTTGATGCAATAACATCCGGGGAGACCCGAGCAAGCGCTGTTGGGAAGAGAATAGTTCTCCCTGGAACTTACCCTGGTGGCGACCGCGACATGAAGAAGAGACATATGGGTGCCATGGCAATTGTCCATACATACGGGAAGCCTGACATCTTCTTGACAATGACTTGCAACCCTAAATGGGAAGAGATAACAAATGAGTTGCTTCCCGGACAGACGGCGCAAGACCGACCTGATATTGTGGCTCGCGTGTTCTATGGCAAACTAGAGGCTATGAAAGATTTGTTGATCAAGAAGATGGTCCTAGGTGTTGTTGTTGCTTATGTTTACGTAGTCGAGTTCCAGAAGAGAGGCCTCCCCCACGCACATTTTTTGTTGATCATGGATTCAAATTATAAGCTTCTTGTCCCAGAGCAGTATGACCGACTCATTTCCGCAGAGCTCCCAGACAAGCAGAAGTATCCGGAATTGTATGCAATGGTGGTAAAACATATGATGCACGGACCATGCGGTGCTCTCAACCCGAAGAATGTTTGCATGCAAGATAATGAATGCAAGTGCAGATACCCGCGGCCGTTCAATGAAAACACCATACAAGGCAAGGACTCATACCCAGTTTATCGTCGTAGGGACGATAGTAGACGCGCTAAGGTTCGAGGGAAAATGTTGGACAACCGATGGGTTGTGCCATATAACCCTTACCTTCTGCGGATGTTTAATTTCCACATCAACGTTGAGGTCTGCTCTAGCATAAAGGCTGTAAAATACATTTATAAGTACATTTATAAGGGCCATGATAAGGCCTCTTTCAGCATTGACCAGCCAGACGCTGATGGTAACATTGGTGAGATCAAGAGATACGTTGACGCAAGATGGGTCACCCCTCCGGAGGCTATGTGGAGGATATTTGGTTTCCCACTGTGTGCCAATTACCCGCCTGTCTTGCAGTTGCCTCTTCATCTCCCGAATATGCACAGGGTTGCATTCAATGCACAGGCTGACTTGAAGAATGTTGTATCCTCCGAGAATGCTTCAAAATCCATGTTAACGGAATATTTCAAGGCAAACGAAAAACACCCTTGGGCAAGGCATATATTGTACAAGGATTTCCCCGGAAGCTTCACGTGGGAGAAGAAGAAGAAGTTCTGGAAGATGCGGGTGGAGCGTTTTCAGATAGGTCGTATCGTGTCTGCCAATCCTACCGAGGGGGAGCGATACTACCTTCGTGTGTTGTTGAACCATGTTACGGGGAAAACATCATTTGAGGACTTGCTCACCGTCAACGGCGTTGTATGTGGGAGCTTTCGAGAGGCCGTGAAAGGCTGGGACTCATCGAGGCGCATAAACACGCCGACGATCGCCTTACCGAGGCGGAGCAGTGGGCTATGCCATGTTCTCTTAGGAGGCTCTTTGCAACAATATTGGTGCACTGCGAGCCAGGCGACGTGCGTGGTTTATGGGATAGACACCTCGAGCCTATGTCCGATGACTACCGTCGGACACGCACGTCCGCGAACGAGGTGGAGCAGATGGTGTTGCTTGACATTAGGGGTATGTTGCAGTCTATGGGTAAAGACATTATTGATTTCGCTCTTCCAACGATCGATGATGCGTTTGACCCAACCGAGGGCGAGGCCAGAGAGATCATCGAGGAATCAACTGTTGAGTTTGATGAAAGTGACACTAAATTGTCATCTTCCCTGAATTTTGAGCAAAGGGCTGCATACGATGAAATACTAGCGTCTGTTGAACGTGGTGATGGGGGTATATTCTTTGTTGATGGTCCTGGAGGTACGGGGAAGACCTTCCCCTACAGGGCGATGCTCGCCAAGGCGAGGCGCGAGGGCAAGATTGCTATCGCCACCGCGACGTCGGGTGTCGCTGCTTCTATCATGCCTGGCGGCAGGACTGCCCACTCAAGGTTCAAAATCCCACTGAGTTGCGATGATGGAGCGTCGTGCAACTTCACCAAGAAGAGTGGGACCGCCAAGCTGCTAAGGGTGGCCTCATTGATACTATGGGACGAGGCCAGCATGACTAAGTGACAAGCGGTTGAGGCATTAGACAATAGCATGCGCGACATCATGGGAATACGCGACCGACCCTTTGGAGGAAAGACAGTTGTTTTTGGCGGGGACTTTAGGCAGGTGCTTCCGGTCGTCAGAAGGGGGTCACGGGGCCAGATAATTGATGCAAGCCTCCGAAGTTCTCATCTATGGAAGAGTATGCGGCAACTTCGCTCATCACCAACATGAGGGCTGGTAATGACACTTGGTTTGCGATTATTTGCTCGTGGTCGGTAATGGCACCGAGGAAGCCGATTTAACATGGCAACATAATACTCCCGATGATATTTGTCGCCATCAACAGTGAGGTTGACGATCCGAGAAGCTGATTGACCACGTGTTTCCAAGTCTAGATGACAACATGGCAGATTCGAGTTACATGACATCTCGCGCAATCCTTTCCACGACAAATGACAATGTCGACAAGATAAACATCCGCTTGATAGAGCGTTTCCAAGGAGATGAAGTAATCTACCATAGCTTTGACAAAGGCGGAGGACGACCCATATGGCTACTACGCTCCTGAGTTTCTAAATGGATTGACTCCCAATGGTCTTCCTCCCCATGCACTCAAACTAAAGCTGAACTGCCCTGTGATACTTCTAAGGAACATTGATCCAGCTAATGGTCTGTGTAACGGGACTAGGCTTGTTGTTAGAGGTTTTGAGATGAACACCATTGATGCAGAAATCGTAGTTGGACAACACACTGGCAAGAGGGTCTTCCTTCCTCGAATCCCTCTCTGCCCATCTGAAAATGACATGTTTCCGTTCAAGTTCAAGAGGAAGCAATTTCCAATAAGGCTTAGCTTTGCTATGACCATTAACAAGGCTCAAGGGCAGACCATCCCGATTGTTGGTGTCTACCTACCCAATCCCGTGTTCTCACATGGTCAGCTCTATGTTGCTTTGTCTCGAGCCACCGTGAAGAGAAACATAAAGATACTCATTCAGAAGGAGAAGCCGAAGGAGAAGGCCAAGAAGCAAAAGGAAAATCCGAAGAAGCGTAAAAGACCATCCGTTTCCTTGCTGACTTCAATGAAGAACATCGTCTACAAGGAAGTACTTACATGATGAAGTTAGGTCTTATAAGACCTGGTGGAATCATATATGCAATTTACTCTTTCGATGGTCAAGAATTGTTGTAATGCGGTTGTATGACATATTTTTTCATATGGTATCTCAGTTGTTAGAGGTATACACCAATAAGTTAAAGTAATAATTCCATTTCAATAAATTTATACTGTGCTATGTGTAATCTGATTTTGTACATGACACACAGCGTACTGTGTTATGTGTAAGACTAGAATCAGAAATAATGATTGGCTTCATGAAGATCTGCATCATGTTTAATTAATATTTAACCTTTATCACTGTTATTTGCTTTCCACTATCGCAATTTTTCTGGCTATGTATATGCCACACAGCGTACCGTGTTATTTGTAATTTGATATTCCGAAATAATGTTTGGCTTCATAGAGAGCCGCTACCAGTTACATTTACTTTGGCTCCATATGTACATCTAATAAATAATAAATTGTTAGCCTGCGTTCTTGCAAATATGTTCAAATGCCCTTGCGACTTTGGAAAAAAAGATTGATTACTTGTACTTTCATGCGTCTAAACTAATTATTTACCAGTTCAGTTCAAGTTTCATTTTAACTTTTTGCATTGGTTCATGTACATTCATTAGTTTACTGTGGATCTGAAAGATTTCTAACCTAAAAAATTGTACAAGGCTGCATTAATCTAGGACCTGGCGAGGATTGGTTCAGAGAGCAAGCATCGTTCTGCAGTATCTTAAGGAGCTTGTTGGGCTGAGGGTGGTCTACTTATAGTTTGCACCCAGCCAAGACGATTGTCTGTGCAGGTATCAACTGTTCAAATGTTCAGCAAAATGTGTATCCTTCTCTAGATGCCATGTAATACTAGGTTTCTCTTTTTACCTTCTGACATGAGCATGCACCAGATTATTCTTTTGGGTACATCCCTAGCAACTAGCATGGCGAGTAAGGATCTTAGCTAATTATCTAGAGCAATCTTCTGTATTACTTATGGATATGCTGGTGCAACATGAATCAAACCCGGGCAACATGAATCTAAGAAATAAATTATGAGAGATAGATAACTCCTAAAAGATAAGCTTGGAGGACTTTTGCAGAGCTCCCAGCCACGGAGATTTACCCAGCTTCCACTTTGTTATCTAGCCGTTTGTGATGAATGGGTTGCCATGTGGTAGTGGCCATAGTGCCCAAAGGTGTATCTGTAACAGGAGACGTCATCCTGCAAAATTATTTATGTGCTCCGGCAGTGATTTCTAACATCCGAGACGGAGCAGTCATCTGATAGAACCATGTCTGTACTAATTAGAAGATGGTAGCTCAACTTTTGTTTACAGCATTGGTATTACTAATTTCCATATGTTTGAATTTTTTTACAAGGTAGGAGTTGCGTTCTATTTTACAGTTGTTGTCAATGTATTTTTTATGTAGTACTATGTCACTACTATATAACACTGATTTTTAGCGAGATATCCATGAAGCCAGCCTCATGACACTTGACGAAACACGTGCGTACGTCAATGGTGTTGTTCAAGCTAGGAACAATGGAGATTATAAGTATCTGTGTACACAAGTGCAAAATTTGTCTTAGATATAAAAATATATGAACGCTTTGCATGCATCACTTTGTTGCCAATTGTCACATTATGAAGTGTTCGCTAATGTCTTGGAGGTTTAATAATATGTGATATTCAATAAAAAAAACTATTTAACAGTGTCGTCATATTTCGGAGCCATATACTGTGAAGTTCTTAACTATATATTTGACTAATATATATTTGATGACCAAACTGTCAATAATGGACTTCAAATGGTAACCTGTCTACTCTCATTTGAGCTACATGTATGAATCTCTTTCAGTGTAGGTTCAAATTTTTTTAATATACAGTGCAGCGCAAAAAGGAATATACGTTTACCTTCACAGATGCTATCGCATGCTATCATGCATTATGACATTCCAAATATAATATAATTTATTTTGTACATGGAATCAAGGACTGCCGTATGCCCGTGCGTTCTGTTTCTTTCTACACACGAAAACAACAATACTTCAAGTGGCGCCGGCTTTTTGATCGTGGTGAGGAGGAAAAAGACGGAAGAAGAAAAAACGTTGTGTTTCTTTATATTTCTCGAACGCTCATGTTTGACGTATATTTGGGAAATAAATTAATTGTTTCTTACTATATATCTCGAGGCAAACTTTGGAAAGGAGACAAAAATTAGGAAATATATAATCCTGCGTTGATACATCTGCCGGGTGTAGCATGCAACCAAAATAATTTTATTCCATGTTTTCGTATAGTTTTTGTTATGGGATATTGTAATTACGGAAGGATATGGGCCACCTTCCGAGTACATGCCCACAGTTCCTCCCGTCCAAGATATGTCAATAAGAACTATAAATATCCTTAAAGTCCTTTCCTTCCAAAACGTTATAGTGTCCAATCTCCCGGTCCGGCCTACCATATGTTCAATGTGTTTCCCAGTGTGGCCATTAATATTCCCTTAATCGGATTTGTTTATAAGGAAAGTTAAATTATGGATCTTCCGAAAGGGAAAGGGAGACATATATAATAGATATATAATCCGGCGTATAATTATTTGCCCAGTGGATTATGGAAGAAAAATATATGCTTCTCCTTTTATTAGCAAGGATTTGTAATGGAAACATGCACGGATGGAATGATAAGGGGTACCTTCCAATCCATACAACATGCTAATGCGTCACCGAACTGCCCCCTCCGACACTCATATATATGGTCCGGCTGTGAGTCCACCGTTGTCCACTGCCCCCTCGCTCGCTCGCTCGTCCTCGTGCTAAGACGACTTTCTGCCCGTGCCAATGGCTGCGATGCCGATTTTTGATGGAGTGAATGACGCAGTCGACTACATGTACAACTACGTCATGCTTTCCTCAGACGAGGAGCAGTTAGAGTTAGTTCTGCCAGCCCTAAACTCTATCTATAATTTATTTGCAACTGTTAGCTGCAGATCAGTACCATTGTATCTCTACTCCTAATGTCTCAGTTGGTAGGTCGCGTTCCGGGTTTTATTTTCGTCCCACCTCACCCGGTCTTTTTTGATACTTCTTTGGTACTTCCTCCCACCTCCCCCTCAGCCGTGAAAAACCAAGAAAAACCCCGTGATCGAGTCCCGCACACGCCCAAACTCCCGTCGTTATCTCTACTCCTAATGGAGCAGTTGGTAGCCTCGTACGGTTTATTTTCGTCCCACCACTTTCAACCGTTTTATTTCGCTGGTTTTTTTTCATCCCTCCCCCACCCCACCGGTTTAGTTTCGCGTCACCCTCTCACACAACGAAAAAAATCTTAACGGATCATAACTTTCCATGCTGGTGCAAGTTATTTTTAGTAATGTCTTTATGTGAAAGAATCAATCACGATCAATCTCTAAATATCAAATCTAGATTAATTAACCTTACCTTAAATTGCTCAATTACATTAATTAGGAAACAAAATAACCGATTTTAAGAAAATATCTACTCTTAATGGAGGGTATTACATACCAAACATAGGTACGTCATTAGCTCGCCTCCTTCCCTTCTCTTCCCTTCATCCCTCAGTCCCATGCTCGTGGCGCTGAAGTGGCATCGACAGGCGATGGCGGCGAGGACAACACATGGCAGCCCCTGAAGCACGAACACGACTGCACCTCGGGTCTGCCGTCTCCCAAGATATGGGTGAGTTCTCGTGATGCCCACCCTAAACCCTCACGTCCTACAAATTCCTCAACCTCTACCATCTCGATTTCGTCCATGCTCCGATCCAAATGACGATGCAGCTCCGCTGATTGACAATGGAGGTTTGCCATCCTTCCTCTCAGTACCCACTCCGGAGGAACGACACGCCATGCCGATCGAACCCGGTCGAGATCACTCACCAAGATTGCTATTCGGAAGTTTTTGTCAAAAAGTGAAGAGTGGGGCGGATCTGCACTTTTGTTAATATAACATATACTTGTGCAGGTGCAGGTTTTGTTTTAAAGGTCCAATTTGTTTATCCTTTTGTCGATGAAATTGTTTACTAATTATGTCATTGGTTTTATTTCTTCTAGATGTTGTATATTCTTGAATTGAAGGGACTGTCTGACAAGGTGAAAGAGCTAATAGTTGTAGTTTTACACCAATGCAAATTTGTTTTGCTTCAGTGTTAAACATGACCTGCGACAGTTGCCGTCACTGTTGATTATTCGTACTCAGATTAAGTTTCAGGCTCAGTCGTCTCTGTCGTCACTCGTCAACAAGATGACGATGGGTTGGTGCCATACTATCATGTGGCATCTCCGTCGTTTTGGGCCGGGAGGATAACAGATTTTCAGGAAACAAATAATACATTTTACTAACTTCCTTAAATTATGCAAATCAATCGATTCCTTTTATTGGTTCAATTTGTCTTAGGAAAAAATAACAGATTTTCAGGAAACAAATAATACATTTTAATCTAACTTTCCTAACTTATGCAAATCAATCGATTCCTTTTATTGGTTCAATTTGTCTTAGAAACAAATAACAGATTTTCAGGAAACAAATAATATATTTTAATCTAACTTCCTTAAATTATGCAAATCAATCGATTTCTTTTATTGGTTCAATTTGTCTTAGGAAACTAATAACAGATTTTCAGGAAACAAATAATACATTTTAATCTAACTTTCCTAACTTATCTAAATAAATCGATTCCTTTTATTGGTTCAATTTGTCTTAGGAAACAAATAAAAGATTTTCAGAAAACAAATAATACATTTTAATCTAACTTCCTTAAATTATGCAAATCAATTGATTCCTTTTATTGGTTCAATTTGTCTTAGGAAACAAATAACAGATTTTTGGGAAACAAATAATACATTTTAATCTAACTTTCCTAACTTATTAGTGAAATTTGTTTTAGTAAACAAATAACAGACACATCAAAACTTTCCTCCCAATAAATAGTTTCTTAACATTTGCAAATTTTCCTAATCAGACACGTCACAAACGGGCAGGTACTGATATCACGTTATCAAACAATAAAACCCCATTTGCATAGAAATCAGTTCAAAAATCCTAACTTTCCTAAATTTTTACCTTTCCTTGATAACAACAAACATTTTCTATGTTTTCCATCGATATTAGCATTTTTTTGAACTGAGATCTCCGGGTTATGATTTTTTTTGTGATTCTTTCCAATTGTGACCTCTCCTTCCACTCCGGCTCCTTGTCGGATAAACACCTCCACCACAGCCAGGTGACACCGCCCCAAACCTCATTCCTCTCCACACCTTCTCCGCCACCTCCTTCTTGTACTCCATTAACAATCCCTCCGCCACATTTGTCCACGGCGGTGTGGAGGGCATGGTGCAGCAGCGTACCAGCGTTAGAGCAGCGCATAGCAGCAGGAAGCAACACGCAGTAGGCGAGGCTGAGGGGGCGGCCGGCAGAAGATGGCCATGACTGGAGGCGGCGCGAGGCAGGGGGGCAGCAGATGGGGCGAGCGCAGCCAGCGAGAGTGTGGCGTGCGACCAGGGTGTGTGTCGCGCGGGGCATAGTGGTGCGGTGGCTGTGGGGAGCGTGACGGCAGCGGCGGGCGCGACCGACGCGGTGTAGCACGGGCGTGGGCATGGAGAGGGAGTGGCCCCGCGGGCGTGGAAGAAGAGCGGCAGGCTTGGGCCTGGGCGTGCATAGGAGCGGGCATGTGCCACGGGGTCAATCCAAGGAGCTCGGTGGCTACCCCTGCAATGGCCATGGCGGACGGCGGTTCTCGGCCACGGCGAAATACCTAACGAGAGCAAACGAGAGGGGAGACAAGGGAAAGGCAAGAGGAGATCATGGCGGTGTCAATGGCGCCCTAGGGGAAGACATGGGAGCTCGGGGTGGCGCGGATCGAACGGCAATGTCGCGGTGGCCCAAGGTTGAGGAAGACGGCAGCGATGTTGATGCGGGGGTGCTGGACTTGATCTCGTTGGCGCAGACAAAGTAGCGAAGGCATTCGGAGCTCCTCGACAAGCTCCTAGCCCGCAGGGAGGGCAGTGGCCATGTGGATGGGGTCGGTCATGGTGGCCGTGGCGTCTGACTTCGTCCAGATCGACAGGATCGAGCGAGCGAGGAGGAGAAGTGGATTTGGGAGGGGGCGTCAAGGAGGAGTGAGGCCCCTTATCCATTCCCGTTCGATGCCAGCGAGGTGGTCGGGCGGGAGCCCGTCTCTGTAGCGACGCGGCTCGGGGAACAGGAGAAGACGACTACGCGGGGACTGGACCGCTGAGCCGGTTCGGTGGCAAGGCCCGGGGGGCAGGGCGAATCCCCTTTTACATCGTCCTTTTGGTTTTTCAATGTATTCTAATCTGTTTCTCCTTTTTAACACCGTTTTCTATTTATTCTTATCAACTAAATGATCTCTACTCCTAATGTCTCAGTTGGTAGTCTCTGTTTCGGGTTTATTTTCGTCCCACCTCCCGAGTGAGGGAGAGGGGGAGAGAGAGTGAGGAAGAGGGAGGGAGAGGGTGTGTGTGTGAGAGAGAATTTGATGGTAAAAAAGGTCGTCGATGTCACTTAATATGTATGAGAATATTCAATGTAATATTAACATAATCGATATTGAACTTTTAAAGTTAATGTGGCCCGCTTACAACACACAGGCGTTCTTCTATTATGCATTATCGATGAGTTGGTCACGCTCATGCGATCCTTTCTAAGTCCATAAGGTTCTTAAGATCTAACGTGGGCCCTGTTTGATAGCAAAGTATTTTCTAAGTATTCTAACAATACTATAGTTTTTTAGATTATGATAGTTTTATTTACAATAAGGTGTTTGGCTGTATTTTAAAACTGTGTTTTCAATACTACGGCCCCGTTTGGATGCAAAGTATTTTCAACGTATTACTAGAATACCACAGTTTTTTTTAAAACTGTAGTTTAGAATATTTAGAGTTGTTTGGCTATACCAAAAACTGTAGCCTCATAAACAGAGGTATTCTTGATACTGTGGTTTTTTTGGTGCATTAAAAAAAGAGGTCCGGACCTCTTTTCTCTCAAACTGAGGAAAACTCGTTCGTGTCATCCAGTCGTTGACTACCGTACATCTTGGTCTGTAACCATAACTAGCCATACTGCAGTATGGTTTCGTAGTATTGATTCATTCCTCTCCAAGGCATGCACCACCAGGATACTGATTCATATTCTTTGTAATTAGCTACTGCCGATCAAGTATCCAACTTCCTAAAAAAGATAATACAACGTTGCATGCAGCCGGGTTGTCATTATTGTTCTGGTCATGTAGCTCGGTAGGTGTATGAAGCTATATTAAAGTAACTATTGCTCAAAACTACAGTAAAACAACACCAACCAAACATATCTGTAGTTTTTCTAAAACTGAGGAAATTGCAGCTTTTTAAAAACTGTAGTATTCATTGCACATGCATTGCAATATCGATGTTTTGAAATACTACGGTATTTTAAAAACTGCGCTGCCAAACTAGGCCACAATATGTACTAAACCATGGTTTTTTCTCTGTATTCAAAAAAGAGTCCCACACCTCTTTTTAAAAAACAGAGCAGCGGCAAAGAACGACATGGCACAACGGGTGTGTTTAAAGCAGTACAACTAATTTTACAACGCTGTGTCAAACAGCTTCTCTGTATTGTTAATACTTTAAAATACTCTGCTATGTCAATACCACGGTATTTCATACCAACTGACTAAATTACTGTAGTTATTGATACTGTAGTTTTTTTAGTACCTTGCTATCAAACGGGGTAGTGGTTGAAAAATTATGGTCATGCGCTAATATTATCCTTTTACATTACGCCATGTTAGTACCATCCACAGCATGTTATTTTAAACTACAAATTTTCTATGAACTGTAGTATATTGCAACGGGTCCTGGTACATGATACATGTACCATCTATAGATTTTATCATCACTGTAATAGGAACAAGTTGCAACCGAACATATCATAGTAGATTTGGTTATCTTACGAAATAGTACTTATGACCTCAAATGACACTACAACTTCAATTTTTAGGTACATACATTTCAGACCGTTCTAAAGTTTTGAAAAAATATACTATTGTTTGCCCACACATTTAACTACAATATTTTTATGATACCCTGATTTTATCATCCCGGTTTGTTTGCAGCACAATATGGATAAGGAGCACTCGTCCGTTCGTGATCGAGTTAAGTCTACGGACTATCCAAGACACCATGCGAGCTGATACATGGCTCAATCCGAGCTGCTTCGAACTTGCACTAAGTAAGCTTAGTAGCGACGCTATACAGAGGAACGCAGGAACAGACTTTGTTGGCTCCACGCATATGTTTGATTTGCAATTCCATGGCCTAGCACGGGGGCTGAGTCAGACTGACTTATGCCAAGCTGAACGCACCAACTTTTTGATTAACAATGTCATTGTACGACCTTTGCCGAAATACAATGTGCTCATGACCCCGTCCATGGTAAGGACTTTCCTTCTTAAAAGTTGGTGTTTATACTATCTGTTCACCACTAACTTTTTATACCTATTGCAGTACCTACTGCCATTGTATTTGGTGGATTCCTCCTACGGGCTCCTTGCAGTTAATATTGAAAATAGGAGGACTCTCCTGATTGATCATGCTAATGAGTCATTCCTAGGCCCAGAGGACTTTCATGACAAGCAACTTAAGAAGGAAGCCCTGTTAGTTCTGAAAGAATTTGGCAGTGTATTGCAACAGGGTAGGCCTGGTTTGAATCCCCAACTCGTGGATTGGCCACAAGATAATACCTATATTACAGTCCCGCGGTAATAGTTTTAATTGGTCATGCAGAATATAGTCTCACTTGTATAGGTTCTAAGATATGGAGTTTTTTTTGTCACAGCCTGGACTCTAGATTCAAACTCCTACAGGAGATGGCTCACCAAGATGATACTCTCGGGCATAACATTTCCAGGACTTCAGTAGGTGTATATATAACAAGTTTTTCTCTTCCATATCATTGTTGAATATAAATTTATGTTCTTACACTCACATATGTTTGTTGTGCAATTCATTCTTCAACAATTTATTCCCTACATATATATATAACAATTCATTTTTTTATTTTCTAGGATTCAATACAGCTCAGAAAGAACTTGCTGGTCCAGATGCTAACCATCAAAGGCAATGAAGCAGCTGGAAACATCCCAGCTGAAATTACAGCGGCCTTGAGGTTTTTAGACGAATGATTATGGACTAATTCATATTGAAATGTCGCATATATAATAAGCCAGCAGAGCTTTGTTAGGGATTAATTATCAGATTTATCCTTTTGGCGATATGAATAATGTATCGGATTATATATATGTAGGGACTAAATGCTTCGATGGCACCCTCTAGCTTCGTATTCGCTTCAACGTTGTCTGCTTGTTTTGGTTCTATCTATATAATTTTTCTTCTATATATATTTTGTACTATAATACCCATGCGGTCAGGAGCAGGTTTGTGGCTCCCGGTGAACCGGAGGCATTTTGAAGGCAATAATCTTTTTGAATGCCCATGCTGATCAGATGATCAAATGACATTTTCTGAAATATTTTTAAAGTTTAAATAGTGATTAATGGTGGCATCCACTAGCTATGTTGGTTGTATATCTATCTTTCCTTCTATCTAAATTTTATGGTTGTAGACCAGACAGTTTGGACCAGGTTTGCTACAGGTGAACCTAAGTACTTTTGTGTTGGACCATGGCAGGTTCACAACGTACTCAAAGTCCGGCATGTGATGTTTTCAGACATTCCGTGCCTCGCATCATGTACTACCTCGTATAGTATAACTCCATCCTATACGACGTTTTCTTCATCGGAAATAACCAGCTAGAGAATAGTCAACAAACATATGACGGTCATGCAGGCACCATATACTACCTCGTATAGTATAACTCCATCCATACACGCACTGTTATACTATACGAGGTTTTCTTCGTCCGAAATAATCACATTCCAGCTAGAGAATAGTCAATAAACATATGACGTTCATATGGCACGTACCTTGCATATATTCTTAAATTTTGAAGTTGTCCTTGATCTTGCTCTCTCGCCGTTGCCTTTAATCCAGCTAGCGAATAAACGCTGATTATATTTTATGTGCTCCTGAATAGAGTAACAAAAATGAGAGAGGAATAGTTTTTCTTATTTATCAGTACGTACAGTAAAAAAGTAAAACCGTGGTAACAGTAGATATGTTAGTGTGCAGGCTGTGAATTTTAATGAGTTGCATACATATCAATGATAACTTCATAATATAATGAGTTACATACACCACGTTGTAGAAAGCAAACACATCTAGAAGACCACATGTATATTAGTAGTAGAATAAATAGCATTTCTTGCGGACAAAAGAAATGAAATAAGTTGATATTCTTTATTCACTTCAGTGCAGATGCGTCCTTTGTGTGTGCTTGTGGGTGGTGAGATGCACCAACCTATTCAGCATATTCGAGAGAAGTGAGACACATAAGATGCTACATGAAAGTTGTAGTTTTTCAGCTTTAAGAGCTGCCCGTGCGTTCTTATGGGTAATAGAAATCATTTTAGACAAACGTGTTCTCATAAAATTATCAATAGAATACAGTTGACACTTCACCCATTTTTGGAGAGGTTGAATCTAAGACACAGAAAGCAGTGCAAACAAAGCAAGATAATTTTACGAACTGAAAGAAGGTTATTCAGGTGAAGATTGTGCTCTAAACGGGGCCCCATGTCGGCAAGTTGGCAAAGTCACTGGGATACGCAATATAGTAAAAATCCATGGAATTATGAAAAGGCAGAGTTATGAATGCGAAAGAACTGTTAAATGCATGCTATATTAGGCAGCTCGTAGACACTTGCCATATCAATCACCAACTATTATCTTTCATAACACAAGATTTGTGTAATATAGTTGTCCAGTACATGAAACTTGTGGGTAGACAAAGTAAACAAACATGTGGGTAGGCTCATAATTTAATGCCTCCGTGTATAATACGTCCTCAAACCCGTTGCAAGTTGTGAGCAAGTTAGCTAAATTCCTGAGCTAACCACTGACTAAAGAGGAGGATAGAGCTCTGGTGTTGCTAAAGAGGTGGTGAGACTCCAGTTTTGATAAACTTACCAGCCTATAAGTTAACCATGTTGGGGCTGTTAGCCACGGAAACAAAGTTTACTTTGGTAATTCCTGGTTTATAGGAAATCAGGAGTAGGGGACTGGGTGAACCACATGAGCCGCGAGATGGGCGAGAAGTTAGACTGCATCAGCCAACAGAAGCTTCACTGGTTTGGGCTTGTGCTTCAAGTCAATTTTGTTATATGTTATGCTATCAATATCCATAAGCACATTACAGAATGTTCCCTACTTATATCTTACTCAGTCTACTTTATAATGTTGTCAAAAATCTGATCCCAGTGTTATGCAAGAAGATTACGAGTGTGTGCATTTTATCAGATACCTGTGTCAACTGTACACCATAAGCAAGCTGGCATTTGAAAACTACAGTATTTTGTACAGAAAACAAATTAAGTAACCATTTGATCTCAACACATTTTGCCCGTACACTTTTGCAGGATCAATAGAAAGTAGTGGATATGAAAATTAGATAAAAAATGTTTTGTTTAGGTTTGGCCCCCTCAGACTTGTCCATCAACATTCTAAAACCATCAACCTTGTGGTCTTATCTGAGGTTAAGTGGTTTCAAAGATGACAGTGGCCTTCTATTTGACTCAGGCCGGGCTAAGTTGTTTCAAAGGGAACCTGTTGGGCTGGTTGCTGTTGTACTCACAATATCACAGACCCCCACACATATATAATCCCAGGCTTGCATATACGATGCAGTGATTGTTCGACATAAACTTGCGAGTACAGGAACCTACTACTACTAAGCTACTATACTAATCAAGTCACATTTTGTTCAATTTGCTACCCCGTAGTTGTGTAGAGGATGTACCTGGCTGGGCAAAGTCGCTCGAGTCTGCTCTGTCTCACCATAAAAAATCACCACCGTGGCCGTGTCTTGGCCGTCGGGGATACGTCTTCGCCCTGGCCCTTCCTGTGAAGCCGGGTCACGGCTCCTCGATACATCAGTGAGGAGGATATCAGGTCATGGAAGCAAAAACGAAGAATTTTCTTCAAGTTGCTACCAAGTAGAGGATGTACCTAGCTGGGCAAATTCGTAGGAGTCTGCTCTGTCACAGATGGGCTGCAGCAGGTCCACGCCCCCTTGTCACCAACTATTGTGCAAACAACAATATCCGAAGGCTGTTAATTGCCATCTTTCAGAAACAAAACATTTCAAATTGTTTGTTTGTTAATTTTACTTGATTTATAGTACATGTTGAACTGATTAGATACACATAAATTATATAGAAAGTTCATGTTTACCTCTTCAAATTGAACAATATTAAAAAAAAGAAAAAATAAATAGACTAATAAGATATTTCGTTTTTATATCAGATAATTTTATATGAACTAATAAGTAACTTAGTGGCATGCAATCAATAATAAGTTGTTTATTTAATTAATACAACAATTTAATTCAGTAAGTTCTGATTTCTGACATATTTTCAAATTTATTAAGAGGTGTGCGTTTCATGAAAAAAGGAAAGCTATCTGCACCATACATAAGTACATATCTGAAAAAGGAAAGATATCTGCACCATACATAAGAATATATTTGAAAAAAAGAAATATATCTGCTACCCAGCCTTCCCCTGCATGGCCTACCTATATATGTTAACCTCATGTGCCATCCCTCATCCCCCTCCTTACTCTCCCTTCCCCCATCACAGATATCAAAGGATCAAAATACCCAGACTTGGAGGACAAATTCCCGAGGAGTACCTTCTGTAAGCAAGGGGCATCAAGAAGACGAGTTCCTCTAGGTATGCAAATTTCTGGATCTTTCTCTTGTGTAAAAGGGTAACAGTTATTATATTAGGATCATGTTTGGTTAGGCATACCATCAAATTCCGAAAAAAACACCAGTGGAGATAGTGCCATCTTATAAAAAGATCATAGCCAATACAATTGACTGTAGATCTAATCAAGCAGTCCTATTAGGTGGGCTGCAACTGAATACCCGTGCGTGGGCTGCAACTGTAGATATAATACAACTTGTGCCGCGGGTTTATTTTGGTCATCGTACATAAAAAATTGGTCAATACGGTCATTATATACAAGTTAATGTGATTATACGGTCACTGACCTGCGTATAGCCTTGTATTTTATCAGTGTTGACTGGTCAAACACGTTCTCTCTCTTCCCTATGTAGCAAGGTGAGGATTCCAACCTCCAACCTGATACTAAAGTTCCCACGCGCTAGCCAACGCGCAACAGAACAATTTGTGTTTCTGACAGTGCGACATCTTTTTATACAATAACGAACACATACAGAGCTAAAAAAGAAAAAATGATCACATGCATATGCATGCACGCACGCGACGCACGACGCACATCAGCTCCTGCATCGTTGCACTTACGCCACGCTCAGGGCCGGCCCTATATGAGGGGCTCCGGTACCGGATAATAGAAGTGGTGCTTTTGTGTACATAACATTATATAGTTTTTTTTGTGGATACATAAAACTATATAGTTGCAATTAATTTCTTCATAGAAATTTTATTGTGTGTATAAATATGTTCTCACATTTTTTTCGCAGATGCCTTACAAACTATCTATACATTTGTTTTGTATGTATAAATATGTTCTCACATATCTTGATGGATATTAGTTTTGTGTGTATAAATATGTTCTTACATTCTAAAGACAAACATTTGAACGGAAGAAGGAACTGCATGCTCGTATTCATCTCAAAATCATCTTCCATCTCCGACAAAAAATGCATTTTTTTATCTATAAAGCAGCTTAATCTTACCAAATTGATTGAAGAAAAATAAATAAACATGAGGGATGTAAAAAGAATTTCGACTACTTAGCAGTCACAGCGAGCAGGCAAAAAAATATTGTGCAACACATTTTATTATTAAGATGGTTATGTTTATAGTATGCAAAATTGCTAACAAGTGAGTGAGGCTTTTTGGCACTCAGGCTCCAAATTTTAAAAGATTCAAAAAATCAAAATTATAAGGTAAAAAATGCTGAAAATAGATACACAGGTATTTGTATTGTAGATGTGGTTAAAATTTCATTATGAAATAGTATGTTCGGGTCTATTTAGATATGTATTGAAAAGTAAGGATTATAAAATTCAAATAAGCGGAAAATAAGAGATATAATATAAAGATATAGTTCTGAAATTGTGTGGTGGTTCAGTGTCTCACCCTTCAGAACAATTTTCAGGAAGGTGCTCGGGTCCAATACAGTGGGTATATCATTGTTTCATTGCACATCTGTATCATCAATGATCCATCAAACAATGGCCACATCTCATTGTTGATCAACAGTGACTAATTTAACTTGAGATGCAAATAACCCATTGGTATAAACCAGTTGTAATACCGAAGATCGTCTCCAGTCATCGTTCAGCAATCACCCGCCTATGAGTCAACAAAATTGATGTTGAGGACAGCGATGTTAAATTCAGATAAAACTCCATCGTAAATCACTAAGAACATCAATTTCAAGGACCAGCACCATGCCACTTTCCCAAACGCTTGGTGTCCTGAATCAAACTATTTCAATTGCATGATGTCTGTTGATGAAACAAAGCAAAAGTAGTGCAGATTGGGATGCTAGAAGACCCCCCCAACCTCGCATGTTTCTAAACATGAGAAAACCAGTTACTAAAGCCAAAATAATGCACATCTATATATTATGTAATTCACTCTAAAAAAATGAAAATCACATTATACAAGTCAAGCATACTCAAAGGACTTTACCTGCTTGACAATCCCGCAACCCCATCGAGCCTGGCGTCGAGCCCGCCAACCTCGGAGAATAACGAATCCCCACAGCTGCCGACTATTCCACTTGCTTCCACAAGCACCCCTTCGGCCGCCAGCAATGCCGCCTCCCGCCACCAATGTCAACGTAAACATGCACAGAAACAATGAAATGGATAACACTTTTGCCCCCTCTATTACACATCAGAACCATATCAAATTTCAAACCTCGTCACAAAGCAGAGCATAATGTACTCAATAAAAATCAAGTAACCCTCCCTCACCAGCATCTACTGAATTAGACTACTAATCCGGCTACCTTCTTTTCGGGGCAAAAAGTAACAAATCTACACTACCCTCGCGCAAGCAAGAAGTAATATATAGTGAAAAAATCAAACACAAATTCGACGAAAAACACACTGTACGGACACAACTATTTTCCACAATGTTATCTTCTGATAAATTTGCAACTATTTTTTGGACATATTTTCCACGAATGTCATCTGGTGAAAAATTTCTATTCGCTATGAAAACATTTGTCAATGTCTCACACTAAAAAAATCAGATTTTTTAATTATTTTACTGTTCACCCAGGTTCAAGTGAGATAGGGATTAGAACAACATTTTTGGACAAAGTACTACCGAAATAATCTAAGCAATCCTACTATAATATCAAGGCACACATATAAGTGATTATTCTCTCATGCAAACTGAAGTACTCCCTCTGTTTCTAAATATAAGTCCATTTAGAAATTTCAGTATGGACTACATACGGATGCATATAGACATTCTTTAGAGTGTAGATTCATTCAGTAGTCCATATTGAATCTGTAAAAGACTTATATTTAGGAATGGAGGGAGTAGTATATATATCCACCTCACGGGCTACTATATTAAGATGGCCAAGCCTTTGTTAATCATATGAACATGGTACAGGCAAGGAGGACATTAGCTAAGAAATGTAGTATCAAAGATTAGATAGATGAACATGCAAAATTTGATGTAGAAAACAAGGATAATCTTACCTGAATGTCTTCCAATGACTGCGCCTTGGCAGAGATGATATAGAAAATCTCGACTGGGGTGTATTACTCGATGTGGGTGTCGTCTGGTAGCGGCGGCGTGCACGGCTGCATCAGAGTGTGACCCGCCACCACGGGCATAGGCGTTACAGATTGGCGAGTGGAGGTCGACGAAGGCGCTGGCATGCCTTCACGAGACATGCGCAAAATTATCAAATCAGCATTGAACGTACCATATAGATGGATCTCTCAAAATATACTCTCATTCATCAATTCCTTTTCAGAAAATAAATGAAGTGGCTGGACCAATCTTAGCTCTGCTTGTATGTTGCTGCTCCAAAATCTTCCTCGAACTGGAGATTGACGGTCATATACTATGCATTAACTCTAAGGCAGAAACTTATTATCATCTTTAAATAAGCTCACGTGTAAGAAGATATCCATGAGAAGTACATCAAATTATGTGTGAAAATATCTGAACCAAACAGAGCGCCTATTTATTCTCAGCTCATAGTTTTCATTCACTAAAATGTGCCGTTGGCCTAATATGCATGTCTGACCAAAAGTGTGATGAAGTGTTGGATCAGAGGTTTTAGTTAGGTCATGAACTGATCCCATCACTCAACAGTTAACACGAGAGTTTGGCGAGAGCAACAGAAAGTATGGTTAGCATATACGAAACACAAGTACAGATCCATGACAAAGTGATGGACTCCCAGTAAAAATACAAAATCCATGACAAAGAACAAATCACCTGGTGTCATTTCCCTTGGCTGCAGCATCAGAGGACAATTCCTCTCCTCCAACTTGGAGATCTCAAAGCCCCTTCCGCTGCCTGCGAACAAAGAAACAAAATTCAGTACGTATTACAGGCGCGACCACGCAGTAAGCAGGTAATTGAAGTGGTCAGTGGAGGGAGCAACTGACGCGCGCACCAGAGTTGTCGATGGGAATCAGCAGTAGTGCAGTACGGGGAGGGAGCGAGGGCGCGGCGGGCGGGCAGCGAGGAGGCGCGCGGCCATACGGGGGGGGAGGGGAGAGGGCCGAGCTGCTGGTGGGGGTGGAGAGGGCCGGTGAGGCCGCCCGGAGATTTGCTGCCGCATGGGATCCGGCGGTCGGCGGGTGGAGCCGCGCGAGCGTATGCTTGAGAGGCCCGTCCGGCGGTGGACAAGCGGGCAGGAGAGGGCGGCGACGACCTGGTCGCCGGCGGCGGGACGGAGCCGCTCCCCGAACGCTGGATCGCCTGCTGGTACGGGAGGGAGCGAGGGCGCGCGGCGGGCAGCGAGGAGGCGCGCGGCCATATGGCGGGGGGGGAGAGGGCCGAGCTGTTGGTGGGGGTGGAGAGGGCCGGTGAGGCCGCCCGGAGATTTTCCGCCGCATGGGATCCGGCGGTCGGCGGGTGCAGCCGTGCGAGCGGCATGCTGAGAGGCCCGGTCCGGCGGGTGGACAGGCGGGGCAGGAGAGGGCGGCGACTGACCTGGTCGCCGGCGGGCTGGACGGAGCCGGCTCCCCGACGCACGATCCAAGCTGCCCGATGGAGGGAGCGAGGGCGCGGCGGGCGGGCAGCGAGGAGGCGCGCGGCCATACGGCGGGGGGAGGGGAGAGGGCCGAGCTGCTGGTGGGGGTGGAGAGGGCCAGTGAGGCCGCCCGGAGGTTTGCAGCCGCATGGGATCCGGCGGTCGGCGGGTGGAGCCGCGCGAGCGGCATGCTCGTCGACGCACGCGGCGGGGAAGGAGAGACGGCGAGAGAAAATCAGTGAGTGGAGGGGAGTGTGGTGAGTGAGTGTGGAGTTTTGGATGCGGCGGGGGGAGGGGATAAGCCTAGGGTTGCCAGTGAGTGGGCCGTCGAGCCGGCCCATTAGGCAACCTAGGCCGTGGAGGCCACCACGCCTTCCTGGCCGGTAAGTGCCGGCCCACTTTTCGTGTTTTAATGTAATCCCTCAGAAAAAATATAATGTGGATAAGGTAATTAATTTTATAGTTATTTTATTATGGGGCTAAGTTTGGGTGCAGGTTCGGCCGTGCTGTGTAGCTAATTTGTGTCTTGTGTGCAAATTTTGCTCGACGAAATAAATGCTATACTCGCATGTGTAGGTTTTTAAAAGTATACATACCTCGCAGAAACAATATAAGTATATATATTTGTTAAATATTATTCATAAAAATAAATATTTTTTATATTTACCTTTCACATATTAAGGGTACCACAACAAAACTTGGTTGATGTATAAATAAATTTACTAATTATAAATAATTATAATTATGTAATCTACCTTGGGTGCTTGTTTTTTTTTCTTGAGGTAGACAAATTTCCATGGCCTATATAAATAATTTAAATAATTTTCATATGACTACTCATTATATATGAACATCACAGTTTCTTTTTTCCCTAATTTTGTGTTAGTACAATTATTTAAATTATGTAATGTCAATTATGTTTTCTATAGAGAAAATAGTGTGTTATTTTCACTAATATTTTTTCAGATACTATATATTATTATATTATGCAGTAGAAAACATCATTTATATTACATCATATATATTTCATCGTAGATACAAAGTGATGGGTTCTGTATGTATATTATACATTAAAACACGAAGGGATTATTTTTATATTTTTATATTTTTCATAATATAGGAGACATGGATATGGACTTTGGAGATGCACGGAAAGTATCCATTGAGGGTTCATATGCGATGTTGCTGAAAGGGGACGAAAATTCACAATATAAAAATGTTGAAGAGGTTATATCTCATAACAAACCAAAAAAGGATGCTAATTTACATGTTATCCCACAAGGTATTGTTTAATATTAGTATCAATCTTAATTTTGTGATGATATTGCCTTATGTATTCAACTATTTTTGCTCAGTTTGATTGCTAAATTGGCTCATTTATTTACATATTCGACAGACTATGTTTGTACGCCTAGGGATATTACAGTTATTGAATCAATCAAGGCTGCCCCCAAGAATACACAGTTTGTGGACATTGGAGATGCCTTATTATCAATTGATGATTTGGAATGCCTTATGAAAGATGATATGTTCTTACATGACGGTGTAAGACCAATTGCACAAACTTTGTAATTAATAATAAGAATAATATTTAATATCATAATATGTAAATATAATCTAAATGTTGTTTACAGGTGATAAATGCTTACATATATTGCATGCTTGCTCACGACCATCTACAAAATAGAGCAGGTGAAAAGGTACACATTGTTAGCACGTTTGTATCTGGCCAGATAAAAGAAGACGGGGAAAGAGACATAGACCCATCAAAATATCACTGCATTGTGCATCATGTTAATACTTATGTACAGCAAGACATGGTTAGTTTTTGTCTCGTTATCCATGCATATAATTATGGATTGTTTTTTTAATTCATATGTATAATGATTTATTAATATTTATATCTAATTGCGACCGTGACTTGTATGATATTTACACCAGTTATTCATTCCGATTAACATGACGGGCTACCATTGGTATCTAGCAGTCGCCAATGCCAAAAAACATGAGATTCAAGTACTGGACTCACTTGGTTCTCGGGTCAACCGCAATGACCTTGCTACCACGGTAACTATATATATTTTTACTCATCTTAACATATGTTTTTGTTTGCATTGATCCCTAATATTTCTTATATATAAAATAGTTACTAGGACTTGAGAAGCGTCTGAAACTTGTAGAGCATAGTCCGGATTTTATCAGAGATCATAAGTGGCCTGATCTCAATGTTACAAAATGGACGGTTGTAGAGCAGTTTCATGAGGCAATACAAACCGATGGGTAAGCACTTCTTACAATGGTTTGTTCATTTGATTCATTTGCGTGATATTCTAAAGCATTATTTTATAATTTTTTAGCGTATCATGTGGACTGTTTATGCTAAATTATATGGAATACTGGACGTCACATGGACTGTCAGACGAGTTCACCTAGGTACTACATCTTTATACATTATCTCGTTATTTTATCTCAAAAAGTTATATAAATGATTTATATATATATTTTGTAGGTGGATATGAAACATTTTCGAAAAAAATTAGCTGTCATTTTGCTCGATTCAGAGTTGAATAAGCTAAAAGGAGGTCCCATATACCATCAACCTAAACCTACCGATGAAGAAACTTTAGCTGATTCTGATCTCGAGATCCTGGAGAATCCATCAGACGTAGTCAAAGACAAACGTCCTGCCCCAATCACTATCATACCCACGGACCAACGTGAATTACTTGCCGGCCTCTGCAACTACGTCATGTCGATCGATGATGTCGGGTGTTTGGAGTAAGTATCATGTATCAATATTTAATGTGCGGATGTATATTATTGTTCTTCTTACCGTCCAATTTTTAGGGAGGTATGGGTCCGGAGCTCGACACCCGATGCAATGGGCTTAAGTCTTAAGAAACTTCAGTGTGTACTTAACATGGACCAGTCCATGGACAATGATTGGTTCAACACCGCAGTGCGTATGCTGGCATGTGACGAGGGAGTACTGTTCACAGAACCTCCTGTACACTACATGGATCTACGATTTTGTGTAAGTTATCATAACTCTTCATTCTATGTGTCATTAGTATCAACATGTTGAAACAATATTTCTTTTTTTGCTTAGTCCATGATGCTATAGTCAACACGAGGTCAGAAGTTTTGCGAGAAGCAAACTATCCATACGTTAGCAACATTATTTGATAGCTGGCCTGGGATGGACAGCGACATCTCATCGTGCAACAAGGTAAGCAAAATAGTTTGTCCATTGTTATCATGGTTTATTGTTTTTTCTAATAGCCCCACTCGTAGATTTATCTGCCCTATGCATCTATCGGTCGATACATCTTGTACGTCATCGACAAAGAGGCACGTCGTCTATATATTATGGATCCTATTCAAACATCACAATCGTTAGAGGAAAAAAAATATGTGGCATGCACTGAAACTAAAAAGTTTTGCAAGGGATTTCAAAGAAGCGATCGAAATAAAGCTGCCTGGTTGGAATTATGATATATCTAAATGGCAACGTTTATTTCCGTTCGGTGTTCCAACGAGTATAGACAGGTAATGAATTCATAACAAAAACATTTAATTTTGTTATAACTATATTTTTTATATTAATAATTTAAAGTTTTACAGGAATGTGTCTGGCTATTTTGTTTTTCATTTTATGCTTTGGTGGAACGGTAAAGAATTGGTCAAGCCGATTTGCGCGGTGGGTATTGTCCGTTACATGTTTTAAGACCTTCGGCGTGAAATTTTCATGCTAACTACATGTATTGTTTGTGCAGGATGGGTATGAATTGAGGAAGCAGTTTTATTATATTTGCTAAAACATCGTGGGAATGAAGCTAAAAGAAACTTTCCTGACATTGTGAAAGAATTTCAGAGGCGCATCATCTAGATATTAATAGTTTTGTAATAGATGTTTAGTTGGAACATCGCTCAGTTTGTTACATGGACATGACATTAATTTTTCTTTATGTTATCAATTTAATTTGCAAAAATGGACTTCAGGTATTAAATAATTGTGTTTGAGTTATATTCTTTGTACGTGTAAAAGACCTATTGTAACTATTTTAAACTATATCAAGAGCCCGTGGCAACGCACAGGCACTCTACTAATGGTGTAAAATGTGTGGCCTTGTTAGGAGGGTATTAAGGAGAGAGGCGTTTTGGAGGCCGAGCTACCTGTAGGCCGTTATCTATACCATACGTTGTAGTGTTGCGATGTGTGCTGCTTGTTTTTCCCACGCGTATACGTAGCGTGTCAGGTGAGAATACATCGGTGCCATGGGCTGTTTGCGCTATCTATGTACATGTGCCTCGTGGGCTGAATTTTACAGGCCAGTGGGGGGCTGGTGGGTCATTAAATGGGATTGATGGACCCATGTGATGTTACAGATTTTCCTAAAAAAATATTAGGTTTCCTGGATGCTATATTTTTTTTTGAGGGGAGTTTTCTGGATGCAAGTAGGGCTGCAAGAAAAGCTCGAGGCTTATGAGTCGCTCGAGATCGACTCGTTTTTCGGCACGACTTGAGATCGACTCGAAAAGAAACGAGTTGAGTTTGAACAGTTTATGTAGCTCGACCGAGAAACGTGACGATCTTGAGCCAATATTGGCTCGCTCAATTTTAGCTCGATAGCTCGACATGATACCATTATGTGAAATGATCGCGCCATATATTAAATGGAAATAAGATAATTTGTTACTACCATATATGATGTGCATGATTTGTCTCCGTTTTATTTACCGGCAAACGTGGAAGGTTAGTTAAGTGAGAGAAGATTTAGGTTTAATTATGGTACATGGTCAACTACGTCTTAAATTTCCTGTTGTTTTGGACAAAAGTTTCCCAGCATATGCATCTTTGTTTTCTTGTTTCTCGTCCACGAAGACCACCATCTATTGCTAGTTCACCCAAGAGACCAAGATGAGCTCTTGCCCTACAAAGTTGTGTCGTGTTGTGTCCTTATTTAGTTGGAATAATCACCACAGATTTTTAATTTTTACCATCTCATTTAGCTCAAAACTAGCTCAAGATCGTTACAAGCTGAGCACGAGTCATGTTCTAGAGCTCGATCTTAAGTTTCACTCAGTTTGAGATTGCTCGAATTTTAATATGAGTTGAGCTGAGCCAACTCCAACTCGCTCGAACTCGACTCGTTTGCAGCCCTAGATGCAAGTGCAATGTACAGGCTTGTCCTACTTTAGACCAAGTCATCGCCTTCCTTTCGCGGACAGGGCAGGGGGGCGGTGCGCCATGGATGGGATGGAGTTCTTCTTGGAGGAGGGCGATTCAGGGTAATATATCAGTCAGATCTGGCACTTTTTTTTTGAAGACGTAGATCTGGCACTTTTTGTTCTGCTTTTGATGTTTGGAATAATAGAGCCTAGAGGGTGTTTGTGATTGGTATGTAGCATTTTTCGGTATGATTCCCCTAGCACAAAATGGATCTAACACGGTGTTCTATTGGATTGTGTTTGCAGTCTCGTTCCTCGATTGGATGCGGGGTCTATCTTAGGGGGAGGGGTCGAACGAGTGGGATCGGTCGTGGCTTCCATTCACGGGGCTACATTTTTTTTTTTTTTTTTTTGGAAAAGGGGAATTACCCCAGCCTCTGCATCAAGGATGATGCATACGGCTCATATTATTAAAACGGAAAATCCAGTATCATGGTCTCTCCCAAATATTACAATCATCATAACAAGCTGAAAAAAGACGAGTGTAGGGGACTGAACCTGAGGGAGGAGGACGGCACCCTGAGGAGACAGTCGT
>JAHHZJ010004144.1:0-27458 GCA_021437245.1 Aegilops speltoides | reverse complement strand
AATTTGGGGCCCCAAAGCGGTGAGTAATAGTTCACGAAACGGGTCGAATCGCCAAAATCATGAAAGTGTTGATGACCGACACGTAAACGCAACCTGTGGTTCGTTACTCGTGGAAATAACCCCGGACCCCAAAACAAAGAGTAATAGTCCACTAAACAGGCCGAATCACCAAAATTGTGAATGTTGATGACGGACACGTAAGCACACCTTGGGGTTCAACAAGAATGGAAATCACTTTGGGACCCCAAAACAGTGAGTAATAGTCCACGAAATGGGCCGAATCGATAAAACCACGAGTGTTGATGACCGACACGTAAACGCACCCCAGGGTTTGTTAATCATGGAAATCACTCTGGGACCCCAAAACAGTGAGTAATAGTCCATGAAGCGGGTCAGAACCGGCCAAAACTGCAAGTGTTGATGACCGACACGTAAAACACCAGGGTTCGTTACTCGTGGAAATCACTCCGGGACCCCAAAACAGTGAGTAATAGTCCACAAAACAGGCCAAAATCGGCCAAAACTGTGAGTGTTGATGACCGACACGTAAGCGCACCATGGGGTTCAACAAGAATGAAAATCACTTTGGGACCCCAAAGCGGTGAGTAATAATCCATGAAACGGGTCAGAATCGACAAAAACCGCGAAAAGTGTTGATGACCGACACGTAAACGCAACCTGTGGTTCGTTACTCGTGGAAATAACCCCGGACCCCAAAACAAAGGAGTAATAGTCCACTAAACAGCCGAATCACCAAAATTGTGAGTGTTGATGACGGACACGTAAGCACACCTTGGGGTTCAACAAGAATGGAAATCACTTTGGGACCCCAAAACAGGTGAGTAATAGTCCACGAAATGGCCGTAATCGATAAAAACCACGAGTGTTGATGATCGACACGTAAACGCACCCTGTGGTTCGTTAATCGTGGAAATCACTCGGGACCCCAAAACAAAGTGAGTAATAGTCCATGAAGCGGGTCGAACCGCCAAAATCTGCGAGTGTTGATGACCGACACGTAAAACCCTGGGTTCGTTACTCGTGGAAATCACCCGGGACCCCAAAACAAAGTGAGTAATAGTCCACGAACGGGCGAGAATCGCCAAAACTGTGAGTGTTGATGACCACACGTAAGCGCACCATGGGGTTCAACAAGAATGAAAATCACTTTGGGACCCCAAAGCGGTGAGTAATTATCCATGAAACGGGTCAATCGACAAAAACCGCGAAAAGTGTTGATGACCGACACGTAAACACACCCCGGGTTCGAATCGTGGAAATCACCCCGGACCCAAAACAAAGTGAGTAATAGCCCACTTAAACGGGCCAGAATCGGCCAAAACTGTGAGTGTTGATGACCGACACGTAAGCGCACCTTGGGGTTCAACAACTATGGAAATCAATTTGGGGCCCCAAAACGGTGAGTAATAGTTCACGAACGGGTCGAGTCGGCCAAAATCGCGAAAGTGTTGATGACCGACACGTAAACGCAACCCAGGGTTCGTTACTCGTGGAAATAACCCCGGGACCCCAAAACAGTGAGTAATAGTCCACTAAACAGGCCAGAATCAGTCAAAATTGTGAATGTTGATGACGGACACGTAAGCACACCTTGGGGTTCAACAAGAATGGAAATCACTTTGGGACCCCAAAACAGTGAGTAATAGTCCACGAAATGGGCCAGAATCGATAAAAACCACGAGTGTTGATGACCGACACGTAAACGCACCCCAGGGTTCGGTAATCGTGGAAATCACCCCGGGACCCAAAAAAAGTGAGTAATAGCCCACTAAACGGGCCGAATCGCCAAAACGTGAGTGTTGATGACCGACACGTAAGCGCACCTTGGGGTTCAACAACTATGGAAATCAATTTGGGGCCCCAAAACGGTGAGTAATAGTTCACGAAACGGGTCAGAATCCCAAAATCATGAAAGTGTTGATGACCGACACGTAAACGCAACCTGTGGTTCGTTACTCGTGGAAATAACCCCGGACCCCAAAAACAAAGGAGTAATAGTCCACTAAACAGGCCGAATCACTCAAAATTGTGAATGTTGATGACGGACACGTAAGCACACCTTGGGGTTCAACAAGAATGGAAATCACTTTGGGACCCCAAAACAGTGAGTAATAGTCCACGAAATGGGCCAGAATCGATAAAAACCACGAGTGTTGATGACCGACACGTAAACGCACCCCAGGGTTTGTTAATCATGGAAATCACTCTGGGACCCCAAAACAGTGAGTAATAGTCCATGAAGCGGGTCAGAACCGGCCAAAACTGCAAGTGTTGATGACCGACACGTAAAACACCAGGGTTCGTTACTCGTGGAAATCACTCCGGGACCCCAAAACAGTGAGTAATAGTCCACAAAACAGGCCAAAATCGGCCAAAACTGTGAGTGTTGATGACCGACACGTAAGCGCACCATGGGGTTCAACAAGAATGAAAATCACTTTGGGACCCCAAAGCGGTGAGTAATAATCCATGAAACGGGTCAGAATCGACAAAAACCGCGAGTGTTGATGACCGACACGTAAACGCAACCCGTGGTTCACACTCGTGGAAATAACCCCGGACCCCAAAACAAAGGAGTAATAGTCCACTAAACAGCCGTAATCACCAAAATTGTGAGTGTTGATGACGGACACGTAAGCACACCTTGGGGTTCAACAAGAATGGAAATCACTTTGGGACCCCAAAACAGTGAGTAATAGTCCACGAAATGGGCCAGAATCGATAAAAACCACGAGTGTTGATGACCGACACGTAAACGCACCCCAGGGTTCGTTAATCGTGGAAATCACTCTGGGACCCCAAAACAGTGAGTAATAGTCCATGAAGCGGGTCAGAACCGGCCAAAACTGCGAGTGTTGTTGACCGACACGTAAAACCCCAGGGTTCGTTACTCGTGGAAATCACTCCGGGACCCCAAAACAATGTGTAATAGTCCGCGAAACGGGCCAGAATCGGCCAAAACTGTGAGTGTTGATGACCGACACGTAAGCGCACCATGGGGTTCAACAAGAATGAAAATCACTTTGGGACCCCAAAGCGGTGAGTAATAATCCATGAAACGGGTCAGAATCGACAAAAACCGCGAGTGTTGATGACCGACACGTAAACACACCCCGGGGTTCGGTAATCGTGGAAATCACCCCGGGACCCAAAAACAGTGAGTAATAGCCCACGAAACGGGCCAGAATCGGCCAAAACTGTGAGTGTTGATGACCGACACGTAAGCGCACCTTGGGGTTCAACAACTATGGAAATCAATTTGGGGCCCCAAAACGGTGAGTAATAGTTCACGAAACGGGTCAAATCGCCAAAATCATGAAAGTCTTGATGACCGACACGTAAACGCAACCTGTGGTTCGTTACTCGTGGAAATAACCCCGGGACCCCAAAACAGTGAGTAATAGTCCACTAAACAGGCCAGAATCAGTCAAAATTCTGAATGTTGATGACGGACACGTAAGCACACCTTGGGGTTCAACAAGAATGGAAATCACTTTGGGACCCCAAAACAGTGAGTAATAGTCCACGAAATGGGCCAGAATCGATAAAAACCACGAGTGTTGATGACCGACACGTAAACGCACCCCAGGGTTCGGTAATCGTGGAAATCACCCCGGGACCCAAAAACAGTGAGTAATAGCCCACGAAACGGGCCAGAATCGGCCAAAACTGTGAGTGTTGATGACCGACACGTAAGCGCACCTTGGGGTTCAACAACTATGGAAATCAATTTGGGGCCCCAAACGGTGAGTAATAGTTCACGAACGGGTCGAAATCGCCAAAATCTGAAAAGTTGATGACCGACACGTAAACGCAACCTGTGGTTCGTTACTCGTGGAAATAACCCCGGACCCCAAAACAAAGTGAGTAATAGTCCACTAAACAGGCGTAATCACCAAAATTGTGAATGTTGATGACGGACACGTAAGCACACCTTGGGGTTCAACAAGAATGGAAATCACTTTGGGACCCCAAAACAGTGAGTAATAGTCCACGAAATGGGCCAGAATCGATAAAAACCACGAGTGTTGATGACCGACACGTAAACGCACCCTGGGTTTGTTAATCATGGAAATCACCGGGACCCCAAAGCAAAGAGTAATAGTCCATGAAGCGGTCGAACCGCCAAAACTGCAAGTGTTGATGACCGACACGTAAAACACCGTGGTTCGTTATCGTGGAAATCACTCCGGACCCCAAAACAAAGGAGTAATAGTCCACAAACAGGCCAAAATCGGCCAAAACTGTGAGTGTTGATGACCGACACGTAAGCGCACCATGGGGTTCAACAAGAATGAAAATCACTTTGGGACCCCAAAGCGGTGAGTAATAATCCATGAAACGGGTCAGAATCGACAAAAACCGCGAGTGTTGATGACCGACACGTAAACGCAACCCAGGGTTCGTTACTCGTGGAAATAACCCCGGGACCCCAAAACAGTGAGTAATAGTCCACTAAACAGGCCAGAATCAGTCAAAATTGTGAGTGTTGATGACGGACACGTAAGCACACCTTGGGGTTCAACAAGAATGGAAATCACTTTGGGACCCCAAAACAGTGAGTAATAGTCCACGAAATGGCCCAGAATCGATAAAAACCACGAGTGTTGATGACCGACACGTAAACGCACCCCAGGGTTCGTTAATCGTGGAAATCACTCTGGGACCCCAAAACAGTGAGTAATAGTCCATGAAGCGGGTCAGAACCGGCCAAAACTGCGAGTGTTGATGACCGACACGTAAAACCCTGTGGTTCGTTACTCGTGGAAATCACCCGGACCCCAAAACAAAGTGAGTAATAGTCCACGAAACGGGCCAGAATCGGCCAAAACTGTGAGTGTTGATGACCGACACGTAAGCGCACCATGGGGTTCAACAAGAATGAAAATCACTTTGGGACCCCAAAGCGGTGAGTAATAATCCATGAAACGGGTCAGAATCGACAAAACCGCGAGTGTTGATCACCGACACGTAAACACACCCCGGTTCGTAATCGTGGAAATCACCGGGACCCAAAAAAAAGGAGTAATAGCCCACGAAACGGGCCAGAATCGGCCAAAACTGTGAGTGTTGATGACCGACACGTAAGCGCACCTTGGGGTTCAACAACTATGGAAATCAATTTGGGGCCCCAAAACGGTGAGTAATAGTTCACGAAATGGGTCGAATCGCCAAAATCATGAAAGTCTTGATGACCGACATGTAAACGCAACCCAAGGTTCAGTTACGTGAAATAACCCCGACCCCAAAACAGTGAGTAATAGTCCACTAAACAGGCCAGAATCAGTCAAAATTGTGAACGTTGATGACGGACACGTAAGCACACCTTGGGGTTCAACAAGAATGGAAATCACTTTGGGACCCCAAAACAGTGAGTAATAGTCCACGAAATGGGCCAGAATCGATAAAAACCACGAGTGTTGATGACCGACACGTAAACGCACCCCAGGGTTCGTTAATCGTGGAAATCACTCTGGGACCCCAAAACAGTGAGTAATAGTCCATGAAGCGGTCGAACCGCCAAAACTGCAAGTGTTGATGACCGACACGTAAAACACCTGTGGTTCGTTACTCGTGGAAATCACTCCGGGACCCCAAAACAGTGAGTAATAGTCCACAAACAGGCCAAAATCGGCCAAAACTGTGAGTGTTGATGACCGACACGTAAGCGCACCATGGGGTTCAACAAGAATGAAAATCACTTTGGGACCCCAAAGCGTGAGTAATAATCCATGAAACGGGTCGAATCGACAAAAACCGCGAAAAGTTGATGACCGACACGTAAACACACCCTGTGGTTCGTAATCAGAAATCACCCCGGACCCCAAAACAAAGAGTAACTAGCGGGTGACCGGGCATTTGCGCGGCTAGATTTTTACTACTTATTATACATATCATTTAAGATTTTCGACACATGCTCCAATAGACAATTTTGACAATATTATCTGTATACACATCATTGCGCAATGCAAAATTTCTTTTACCATTTTACCTGAGCAATCTAAATATATTCATCTTCACCAATTGGTGGCGATTGTTGTTTTGACTTGACTCTGATCCAACCTTCCGACTTGTTAAGATTTAGTTGAAATTGCTGACTACCTACCTAAATGTTTCACATAAATCGATTGATCTATGGTGAATCTGCGATATGCTTGATCAATACCTCAATTCAATAAACAATTACTATTGTAATAATGTCGAAATGATTATTTTTGTTTAGTCCATTACATAGCTTATGTTTTTATTTCCTTTTATATATATTAATAACAAAAATTAGTAAAGTTGAGTTGAGAAACTTTTGTCGGATGACTTAAATCTTTAAAGGGAAATACAACCAATAGTTAAATCAATACTGAAGGCTTATAGGTAAACCTTCTATTGTTTTCTCCCCGCACATCTCATTTATTTTATAAGTAAAATATAACACATCCACACGATTCCAAATTATTTCATAGGTTTTCAATTTCCACTTGTGCATGTGAAGTTTGCATCATGTTGTAATGCAATTTACAATCAAAGGATTATCACATAGCTGCCATAGTATTGTGTTGTTTTTCTTTAGGTGATACACACGCACACCCACAATGCATATTAACACACACAAAAAACACATTAACATCAGCTTGCAATTATCTTACACGATGTCATGCATGCTCAGAAATCAAATTTTCACATGTTCATCAGTTCCATTATTTTGCGGGAAGTTCATCACATCTGTTAGTTGCCAACCATGACAATGAGAACCGGTACATGAATCCAGGGATGCCTGCATTCTACTCAGGATTATCTTATTCCTTGTACTACAAACCTAATCATGTTGATAAATCTAATCTATATTTCATGTTTTTTTCCTTTGGCATACCTACGTAAGCGACACTTGTTTGTTAACAAATATACTCCCCCTCCTAGGTACATGTGCACCAACTTAAAAAAAAACAAATTTTAGAATGCCAAAAAAATTCTGAAACAAAGTTCCACATGTACATCTCCACGTTCTATCTACGCGCAAAAAGTTTCTGTGAAAAACAACTTCTTTTGGCATGTGTGCAAAATAGACATCGTGGAATGCTATTTAGAAGTACTGAAATTTGCCTTTTTAGCTAAGGGAAAATAAAATCATTTATTCGCAAAAATTTGTGACGCGCATATATTTTACGCAAATGTAAGCGCGATTTTTTTTGAATTTCTTGGCATTTTGTAATGCATTTAAAATGCATTGAAAAAGTGGGTGTAGATGTACCCAGTGCTCAGCCAATCCTCACTCATGTTTCTTAGCTATGTAGTTTGTATGGAACATACTTTAAAATATAAATATTTAGCTATGTGAAAAGTCGAATTTTCATTATCCACCTAATAATACTTTTATGCATAACTTATTCTCAGATTTAGCAATTTAAGTTATATATGGAGTGTGCACTAAGTTTTTCCATTGCTATACTTATTTCTTATCCTAATTGTAAATCATCATATATACATATAGTTTTTCCTATAAATCAAAAGTTAATTTATTTATAAAGATATTTTTCAGTTGAGGCCAATCAGCTTACCAAATGGATCCTTTACGGATTTGTTTCTTTAGAAAACTTACGGATATGTATACATGCTGATATCAACATGACACCCACACATGCACTTTTGAACATCATGGGCCCACACACTCTGCCAACCTCGAGCATGTATTTTTGACTACATCTTATGTATGTGTATGTTTGTAGAAAAATCGGATTTTTTGTAAAGTGAAAAATATTTGGTGTTATGATAGCAACTGTGATTAATTTTTTAATCATAGTAGAACCTATGTAACTTAGTATGTGAAAGTGCGTTATATCGACTAGAGGGGGGGTTAATAGGCGATTTTATGAAATTCTTCATCGAGGAATTTGTCGGTGAGGAAATTCCTTAGCGAAGAACTATTTGCGCGGAATAAGTACTCAGAGGTAAACATAACAGATTACACACATAGTCAAGATGATGAAATGAAGACTAGAACAGAGTGCAGGAAGCGTAAACAATGGATAACAAGATGAAGACAAAATAGATTGAAGAAATTGAACGAGGAATTTGTGAAAGTCTTGATTGAAGTCTTCAAGCACGAGATATGAACAACATGCAACACGTAATGAGGAAATGAATGAGTTGAGGAAATAGAACCAATCAGTTGGTGAAGACAATGATTTGGTAAACCAGTTCCAACTGTTGTCTCTCGCTTGTACGTCTGGTTGGAGCGGCCGAGTATTTAAACTCGAGGACACACAGTCCGGACACCCGCCTCTCGAGCCGCAACTCAGACACCCATCCTCACCGTATTCTCCTTGAACTAAGACCACGCAGCCTCGTCCAATCACTGTGGTAAGTCTTCAGTGACTTCCAAACCTTCACAGACTTGGTCACTCGGCGATCCACAATTCCTCTTGATGTTCTAGACCTTGACGCCTAACCGTCTGGAAGAAGCACGATCTTCAAAGGTAACAAGCGCCGGATCCACGCAGATCAATTTCTTCATGATGCTCAATCACTTGGGGCTTTAATGGGGTTTGGTTTTGGATTTTCCTCACTTGATGATTTTCTCTCAAAGTCCCTGAGGATGGGTTGCTCTCAAATGACAAGTGTCAAGTTCTCTCGGAGCAGCCAACCAACTAGTGGTTGTAGGGGCGGCTATTTATAGCCTAGGGAGCAGCCCGACATGATAAGACATAAATGCCCTTCAATGATATGACCGTTAGGTAGATAAGATATTTTGGTCCACGGCCAAGAAGACAAAGAACGGTCGGAAATTTGACTTTCAAAGTCCTCGTGGCTATCATGTTCCTCACTATGTAGGCAATTCAGACCATGCGAATTCCTTAACTCTCGCCGAGAGAAAGTCATCAAGGACCAAAAGAACTGCGTCTCACATCAAGAATTTGATCTGAATCATGTATGAGATTTCCAATGGCTTCACTCAAGGGATTGGTAGGTGTAGGATTTTGAGTTGAGCATCACATGGAAATTTTTCCTTAGTATTTCCTCGACCCCTTTAACAAAAGATGGTGTTTCCTATGACTCAAGAAAGAGAAAATGAAACTACGAAAACAAAAGTCTTCACGCTCATATTCCTCGAATGATTATCAAGTCTTCATGGTCACACCAATTTCTTCACTTTCAAAGTCTTCGAGAAAGTCTTCGAATATCAAAGTCTTCATCAAGAACTTCATTTTAGGGTCGATTTTCTCTGTAAATATCAAACTCCTCATAGACTTATAACCTGTGTACACTCACAAAGCGATCGCCATTTAACCTATAAGTCTTCAATACACCAAAATCACTAAGGGCACTAGATGCACTTACAATCTCCCTCTTTTGGTGATTGATGACAACATAGGTTAAGTTTTCAACGGGGATAAACATATGAAGTGTAAATACTGATATTGAGGAATTTGATTGCAAGATATAGAAGAACTCCCCCTGAATATGTGCATAATGAGGAATTTGCTTTTGAGGCAATGCACATTTGAAGATTTGAATCATGGAGATCTCCCCCTATATCTTGTAATTCATACACGCATTTGATACATATACTATGAAGAATTTGAAATGCATGATGAAATATGGTGCCTGATGAGATTCAACATGCATGCAATAGTATTAACTAGGAATGAGCATGCGGAATATCACACCAAAAGTTTCAGAGCTCAACTATCACATTCAGAGCTTAGTGCTTCAAAAGCATCAGAGCATAACACGTATCAAAGTCAGAGCATCAGGAGCACGATCAAGAGTATCAGAGCACAGTGCAAAGTCAGCACAATGCACGATCAAAAGTATCAGGGCACCATCGGATTTAAGATTACAACTCGATCCAATAAAAGTTTCGGAAGAACAAGAGTTGTAACTTAATAAAAACGCCCATAGTATAAACCCGCTTGAAGACTAACTCAGATTTCTCCCCCTTTGTCATCAAATGACCAAAAGGATCAAAACTGAGGACTAACGCCCCTGAAGACATTCAAGTTGATGGAGGAGCGCCAACATTGTCGGGGTTGGTTGTTGAAGTAGGGCCTGCCGCAGTTGTCGCCCAAATCTTCATATTCATCGGTTTACGATGAAGAATAAGAGCTGCCACCAAATCAGAACTTTGACTCTCTTGAATTTCTTCGAGGTGGTGCGGACCAGTCATAAGCTTCCTGAAGACCCATAGTCTTCAATTCTTCCGCGGAATAGACATGATTCAGAACAGCCCAGGTGCGATTGAGGGTTTCATGAAGGTAGTACTGGTTTTTCTTCACAGCATTATGCGTTGAGGTCATATTGTGAAGAATTGCAGCAAATTGGCGCTTGACCCATTTCTGATTGCGATCAACCTTCTGATGAAGACTGAGGAGTAACTCACGATCAGTCATCACCCTGGGTGTTGTGGCTTGAGGTTGTTGCTTGGTTGAGGTATTTGCGCGGTATCATGCGTAGCGTAATCGCCATTGGTGGAGTAAGATGCAGCCTTGCTAAACCGACCATCCAATGGACGAGTGCCTTCATCAATTACAGCCGCTGCCTTGCCCTTGTCATCGATGATGAAATTGGTCACTTGAGGACTTCAATGGGCGGCGAAAGCTGCCTGGTTCGAGTGTCACCTTGTAGTTCAAAGTGAAGATCTTGCCCTTATGAATCTCATGATCCAAGGCGCATATGGCTTCAAATCAAAAGGTGACATTGCAATATTGGCGAGTCCTCATGAAGAAATCATGGAAATTGACCGAACGCCATGAATAATATTGAAAAGCATGTTCTTCATGATGCCAACGACGTCTTCATCATTTGAGTCATGGCCTTTGATTGGACTCATTGTCTTCGAGGGGCTTAGCCTGGCTTCAATGGCTTCATAAGCACTTGCATAATGTGATCAGACAGTTCACGTTCATTGTAGAGGCAACGAGCAGATTCATGGGGAGGATCAAGAGGAAGGACCTAGTGATTCAAAGAATGGACATGAGTACCGTGAACAGAGTGTAGGTGCGAGGAATTTGGAGAGGTCATATCGTTCTCGTAAGATTTTTCAAAAGAAGCAAGTTTTGAGGAATTTGACCAGTTTGAGCCTTGAGGAATTTCACTAAGCGTTTGCCTTAGGTTCGAGTTGTCAGATTGAAAATCCGCACAATTGAGGAATCTTGAAGAAATGAATGCTTAGGGAGATAAATCAAGAACATATAGTGTGTGAGGTGTTCATATGTGAAGATTTTGAAGAGTAAAAACACCTTTGAAGATTTTCAGAAAGATTTGAGAATCAACGCGAGTAATAAAAGTGACTTTTAATTACCCGAACTAAAGAACACGACGAACAGAGATGAACTATAGAGAAGTTCGTCACGTTAGATCTTCCACGCCCTAACTTGGCTGAGGAAGACGACTACGGCGGCGGCGGAGTGAAGATTTCCGCGACCGGCGCGAGTACGACGGCGATGAGGTCGAGGCAAGAAGCTTTTCCTCACCGGGCGGCGATGGAGTAGCGGCGGCGCTTAGGGTTTGAGGAGAGCTCGAGCGAGAGACAGCGATCGAGCGGAGTAAATGAAGTGAGGAGGGTAAAGGGGTATTTATAGCCACGGTGAAAAACTGTTCGCCCGAAGATTTTGGACTAACATGCCCCGCCCTTTCTCCTTCACGCGACGTGTGTCACCCACGCATCGTGCGTATGAGATCGTAAGATCGTGGGTGATTAAACTAATACATCGTGGGATGCGGAACGGTTTGAGCGGTAAAACCGAAAACTTGGATATGATTTGTTTAAAAGTTATGCGTTACGCAATTTCTTCAAATATCAAGGACCAAAGAAGACTTTGAGCGAGTTTCAATAAGAACGCACATGAAGAATTTGTGAATAGATTGGATTGAGTATAGCATAGAGGGAAGGGTCCGATCACATTCACTTAGCGTAAATCGCAACTTGAAGAATTAGCAATAAGTGAATGTTGTAGAGGACATAAACTCATATATATATATATATATATATATATATATATATATATAGCCAATGAAGAAAGACAATGAAATGCTGAGGATTTTGCAAAGTTGAAGAATTTGAAAAATTGAGGAATTTCAAAATGAGGAAAACTCAAATTGAAGATTTTCAAATTTTGTGGTGGCGTATTTCAATCAGATAAGAATGATGATTTCAGACACAGCGTAAAATTGTCGAGGGTTCTCGAGAATCAAATTCTTCATTGATTTCTTCACACTTAGAGTGTTATTCTTCATTGATTGAGGAACAACGTTTCTTCATGTGTTGCACATCTAAGTCATCATTTATGCATAAGGGTTAGGATGTGTGTCCTTTTCAAAGAACATTCAAGATTCTAAGATATTTAGCTCACACCGCAACTTGCTAAATCTCTTCTCATCCAAGGGCTTGGTGAAGATATCAGCCAGATGTTCTTCAGTTTTCACATGCTCGATGGAGATGTCACCCTTCAACACATGATCACGAGGAAAATGATGACGAATCTGGATGTGCTTAGTCTTGAGTGCTGAACTGGGTTGTGAGCAATCTTGATGGCACTCTCGTTGTCGCAGAGGAGAGGCACATTCTTCACGCTGACGCCATAGTCCTTGAGGGTTTGCTTCATCCAAAGCAGCTTGAGCACAAAGATGACCCAAAGAGCAACGTATTCAGCTTCAGCGAGAGAGCGGTGATACACAATTGCTTTCTTGAGGACCAACGGACCAAAGATCGTCCGAGGAAATGACAAGTGCGGATGTTGACTTGCGGTCCACACGATAACCAGCATAGTCGAGTCGTAATATCCAATGAGATCAAAAGCAGAGCCCTTGTGGTACCATAATCCTAGTGCTGGTGTGTGAGCTAGATATCAAGAATATGCTTCACACCTTATGGTGTGATTCCTTCATGCAGCTTGAAATCGGGCACACATGCAAACACTAAGCATTATATCTGGCCTAGATGCACATAGGTACAATAAAGAACCAATCATGGAGTGGTATACCTTGTGATCAAGTCGATACCATTTTCATCGATGCATAGATGACCATTTGTGGGCATAGGAATTTTGACGCCTTTGCAATCTTGCATGCCAATTTCCTCGGTACATCTTTGAGGTATTTCTCTGAGATATGAATATACCATTGCGCTTGCTCTTTTAATTTGAAGACCTAAGAAGAATTTCAACTCTCCCATCATAGACATTTGATATTCTTCACTCATCATATAGGCAAATTCATCACTATATCGTTGGTTAGTACAACCAAAGATAATATCATCAATATATATTTGGCACACAAACAGTTCACCATCATATGATTTAGTAAATAGAGTAGGATCGAGTGAACCCGGTGTGAAGCCATTCTTCACGAAGAATTCCTTCAGTGTGTCATACCACGCCCGAGGGGCTTGCTTGAGGCCATAGAGAGCCTTATTTAGTCTAAAGACTTTGTCAGGATTCTTGGGATCTTCAAAACCTGGGGGTTGAGCAACATATACTTCTTCCTCAAGCTTACCATTGAGGAATGCACTGTGTGTAGCCTTGAGCTACTAGTCGTGCCTTATTCCTCACAACAAGGCCATTTTCATCTTGCTTGTTGCGGTAGATCCACTTTGTGCCACCGATATTATGCTTGCGAGGATCCGGGCGATTGACCAATTCCTGCACATTGTTCAGCTCGAATGATGTAATTCTTCTTGCATAGCCTGAATCCACTCGGCTCGAAATGCTTCATCTACCTTAGTGGGCTCTGAGATAGAGACAAAAGCATAGTGCCCACAAAAGTTAGATAAGTGTGAGGCTTTTGAGCGGTGAGAGGACTGGTGCTTGATGTCATCGATGATCTTCTCCACTTGCACTTCTTTTGCAACGCGTGGATGAGTTGGTTGTCGCGAGGATTTTGATAAGCATTTTCTTGACACCAATTTCCTCATCATGTTCTTGGTGCATCACTCGGCGTTCTTCACGAACAGAATGAATTCTTCACCGATTCTTTAGTAGGAATGACATCCTTAGTTGCCTTGTGCTTGATAGCATCCTCGGTGCTGGTTCATCTAACACGAAGGTAGGTGCTCTCTTTGCGAGCCATTAGTTTAATCGAACCGCACATCTACAAAGGTCAACAATCTTGTGAAGAACAATGTTGAAGACTCAGAGGTGTGCGAGTCCTTTCCGTAACCAAGCATAAAGCCTTCATGTGCTTTGGTGCAAATTTAGAGTTGTGGTGAGGATCTCTAATCCAACATTTAGCACGAAGACTTTGAAATAACTCACATTGGGTTTCTTGTCGTTGAGGAGTTCATATGCGCCTTCTTAAAGAATTTGTGAAGATATACTATGTTGATGATGTGGCAGCAAGATTAATTGCATCAATCCAAAAACGCCGAGGCATTTTGTATTCATCAAGCATAGTGCGAGCCATCTCAACAAGAGTTCTGTTCTTGCGCTCCACGACGCCATTTTGCCGAGGAGTATAAGGAGCGAGATAATTCATGAGTAATACCAAGTTCATCAAGATAGGCATCAAGACCAGAATTCTTGAACTCGGTTCCATTGTCACTTCGATATGCTTGATCTTCACACCAAAGTTGGTTGAAGCCCTCGAGGAAAATCGTTTGAAGACTTCCGCACTTCATGTTTGTAAGTAACAATGTGTACCCATGTATATCGAGAATAATCATCAACGATGACAAAACCATATAAAGATGCATCATTAGTGACCGCTGAATAATGATTAGGTCCAAGAGGTCTATGTGAAGCAATTGAATGGACGGGTAGTGGTCATGATAGTCTTCACTGGATGCTTGGCCTTGGTCATTTTTCGACTTCACATGCTCCGCATAAGTGATCCTTGAGGAATTTGACATTCTCAATGCCAATGACATGCTTCTTCTTCGCAAGCGTGTTCAAATTCCTCATGCCCGCATGACCAAGTCGCCGATGCCATAGCCAGCCTACAAGCTTTTGCAAGTAGACACATGGCTGGTTGTGGTCCCAGTAGAAATCAACAATATCTGATCTCCTCTCCTAAAGCCTTCAAGACTTTGGAATTGTCACTTCCATAATCACAACACAGCGATATTTGCCAAAGACAACAACCATATCAAGATCACAAAGCATTGAGATCGACATGAGATTGTATCCTAAGGATTCAACAAGCATGACTTTGTCCATGTGCTTATCCTTAGAGATAGCAACCTTACCAAGACCCAATACGACTTTTGCGTTTGTCGGCCAAATATGATATGCTTCATGGTGACGGTGATAAAGGAGCATCCATCAATAGATTCTTGTCACCAAATATGTGATTTGTACACCCACTATCGAGGACCCATTCAATGGTTTTGGGTTGATCATCCTGCAGATGAATTAGTGTAACTTACAATCTCATATGCTTCATCGATGAAGAATATGATATCAAGTTCATCGATGAATTTCATCAAGCAATAAACAGATATAGTCGATATGAGGATGTGTGAAATGAAGGTTCATTTCATCATGATTCGCTAAGTCCTTTCGAGCATTTTGTCGTCCCAAAGAAATTCTTGAGGACGTTCGAGCATGTTTGGAGACCTGACCTGCGAAGAGATTAATTTTTTTCTTCACCACCCACATCGGAGGGGTGGCAAAGAGTTCATCATCCTGCGAGCACCATGTGAGAAAGGTGGCAAAGATGCCAAACCATTTAAGCTTAGCATAGGAGGGTTAGGGTAAACATATGAATAACGAGTATTTCTTGAGGACTTATGAACATAATGGTTTGAAGAATAATGCACATATTCATAGCCCTTAGCTTTACCTGCGTGATGATTTGTTAGCATGATAATAATCATATGAGGACTTTGATCCAGTTGAGAATTTGATCCTCGTGAAGAATTTGGTCCATATGAGGATTTGGATCCATATGAAGAGTTTGGTCCATATGAAGAATTTGATCTGGGGTTCTGTTCTCACCTTGGTGGGGTCATGAGGACATTCACCAAGACTTTCAACACAGCTTTTGGGAACCCAGATTTTCTTCATAGGGAATCGTTCTCGTAGTTAGTGCCAACATATCTAGCAAATACTTCACCATTCGATTTTTGAACAGTTTATAGTTGAGTCAAATGACTCATCGGAAGAATGAGGAGATTCACATGTAAAGCCAGATAAGTTAGATGGATCAATCGGAAGTCCCTTTGCAGCAACCCACGAGGTTTTGGGATCTTGCTCGGGTTTCCAATATGTTCCATCGGCATTCGCCTCCTCTCAAAGGCAATACCCTCTTTCCTAGGGTTTCATTGAGAATCTGCTTTTGAGCACATCACAAAGTGTCGATGCCCTTTGAGGCTTTTGTACATGCCTGTCATGTACAATTCCTTCAACCTGCATTGTCAATGATACTAGCAAAATCCTCGGATGAGGAATTAGTGATTGCAGAGGCGGATGAAGAATTTGTAACATTTGAAGCATTTGAACATTGGTGAAGAATTAGCGATTCACGTTCAATGCACTTTAAGCATGGAGGAACAAATTCTTCCCGAGAAGCGCTGATTTGTTGAGCTAGTAATGAATCGCGCCTTACGAAGATCTTCATAACATACTCTTAGCTTTTCAAGATCTGCCTTTCTTTGAATAGCTTCAAGAAAAGCTTCTCATTGTCTTGCTTTTCTTGAAGAAATTCAAAAGAAAGTTTCTCATGATCGACAAGAGGGAGTTATGATGACCTTGAAAGTTATCATACTTAGACCAAGTCTCTGAAGATTTTCACCGGGGCTTTAGTCGATCCATTTCTTCACCCAACATATCATCACTTTTATCTAGCATGTTTTGAACCTTTTCAAGAGCCCGTTGTTGTTTCACAGCAATTTTAGCAAGTTTAGAGTAGCTAGGCTTAAGATCCTCATCGATTCATTTTCACTAGAATCGAGGAGTTATATTCGAGTACCTTAGCTGCTTTTGCCATGAAGCAATAGGTGGGGCGTAGCCATCATTATCTTCATCAGCTTGTTGGTGGAATCAGTTTCTTGATGTTGAAGATGGACTTGTCGACGAAAGCAAAGAGTAACGGCCGACTCGCCACACCGACTCAGATTCTTGAGACTCCTCCTCTTCATCATTTTCCTCAGATTCAGCTTCAGAGTCCATTTCCTTGCCAATGAATGCCCGAGCTTTCTTGGAGCTGCCCTTCTTGTGAGATGAAGACTTTGATGGTTTTGAAGACGAAGATTTTGATGATTTCTTCTTCTTCTTCATTTCATGAGAACTGTAGTCCTTGTATTTCTTCTTCTTCATTTCCTTTTCCCACTGAGGACAATCTTGAATGTAGTGACCAGGCTTCTTGCATTTGTGGCAAAGTCTTCTCTTGTAGTCACTGGATGAAGAATCACTTCCCTTGAGGGTTTTCCAGCGACCACATCTTGTGAATTTCTGGAATTTCTTCACAAGGAGAGCTAGATCTGGCTCGATTCTTGAGATCACCAAGGCTACTACCGTAATCCTCACATTGAGTCGACACAACCTTAGCCTTGAGGCACGTGGTTTGCCATAGTTTGAGCCATAGAGATCTCTCTTTTCAGCAAGTCGAACTCGTGAGTGTTAAGCCTTCGAGGATATCAGCAGGATCAAGTGACTTGTAGTCAAGACGCTCTTGTATCATCGGTCCCAGAGTATCAAATGAGGAATCAAGCGATCTTAGCAGTTTCTTCACTACTTCATGGTCAGTGATGTCAGTGGCACCGAGGGCTTGAAGCTCATTTGAGATGTCAGTGAGGCGATCGAAGGTTTGTTGAACATTTTCGTTGTCGAGTCTTTTGAAGCGGTTGAAGAGATTCCGAAGAACATCAACTCGAGAGTCACGCTGAGTTGAGACTCCTTCATTTACTTTGGACAGCCTATCCCAGATAAGCTTGGCAGTTTCCAAAGCACTCACTCTTCCATACTGTCCTTTGCTCAGATGGCCACAGATGATATTCTTAAACTTGAGAGTCGAGTTGTTTGAATCTCTTCACATCATGAGCGGTCGGTGTTTGGTGACAACGGGGACACCATTTTCCACAACATACCGTAGATCATTATCAATTGCCTCAAGATGCATCCACATCTTGTTCTTCCAGTAGGGATAGTCCGTTCCATCAAAGGTAGGACACCCAACCGAGACCTTGATCATACCTGCGGTCGACATAACTAGAACTCCAGGTGGTTAAACCAAAATCAGACAGAACAAGGGAGTACCTTGCTCTGATACCAATTGAAAGTGCGTTATATCGACTAGAGGGGGGGGGTGAATAGGCGATTTTTATGAAATTCTTCACTGAGGAATTTGTCGGTGAGGAAATTCCTTAGCGAAGAATTATTTGCAGCGGAATAAGTACTCAGAGGTAAACATAACAGATTACACACATAGTCAGCATGATGAAATGAAGACTAGAACCGAGTACAGGAAGCGTAAACACAGGATAACAAGATGAAGACAAAACAAACTGAAGAAATTGAACGAGGAATTTGTGAAAGTCTTGATTGAAGTCTTCAAGCACGATATGAACAACATGCAACACGAATGAGGAAATGAATGAGTTGAGGAAATAGAACCAGGTCGGTTGGTGAAGACAATGATTTGGTAAACCAGTTCCAACTGCTGTCTCGGTTATGCGTCTGGTTGGAGCGGTGAGTATTTAAACTCGAGGACACACAGTCCCGACACCCACTCTCGAGCCGCAACTCAGGACACCCAGTCCTCACCGTATTCTCCTTGAACTAAGACCACGCAGCCTCGTCCAATCACTGTGGTAAGTATTGAGGTGACATCAAACCTTCACAGACTTGGTCACTCGGCGATCCACAATTCCTCTTGGATGCTCTAGACCTTGACGCCTAACCGTCTGGAAGAAGCACAGTCTTCAAAGGTAACAAGCGTCGGATCCACGCAGGATCAATTTCTTCAGTGATGCTCAATCACTTGGGGTTTTTGTGGGGGTTTGGTTTTTGGATTTTCCTCACTTGATGATTTTCGCTCAAAGTCCTCGGAGGATGGGTTGGTCTCAAATGACAAGTGTCAAGTTCTCTCGGAGTAACCAACCAACTAGTGGTTGTAGGGGGCGGCTATTTATAGCCTTGGGAGCAGCCCGACATGATAAGACATAAATGCCCTTCAATGATATGACCGTTAGGTGGATAAGATATTTTGGTCCACCGCGCATGAAAGACAAAGAACGGTCGGAAATTTGACTTTCAAAGTCCTCGGGGCTATCATGTTCCTCATCAGTGTAGGCAATTCGCACTAGCGAATTCCTAACTCCTCGATCGAGAAAGTCATCAAGTGACCGTAAGAACTGCGTCTCTCATCATCAAGAATTTGACTGAATCGTATGAGATTTCAATGGCTTCACTCAAGTGATTGGTAGGTGTAGGATTTTGAGTTGAGCATGACATGGAAATTTTTCCTTAGTATTTCCTCGACCCCTTTAACAAAGACGGTGTTTCCTATGAGTCAAGAAAGAGAAATGAAACTACGAAAACAAAGTCTTCACGCTTCATATTGCTTGAATGATTATCAAGTCTTCATGGTCACACCAATTTCTTCACTTTCAAAGTCTTGAAAAGTCTTGAGAATATCAAAGTCTTGATCGAAGAACTTCATTTTTAGGGTCGACTTTCTCTGTAAATATCAAACTCCTCATAGACTTATAGACCTGTGTACACTCACAAACGCATCGCCATTTAACCTATAAGTCTTCAATACACCAAAATCACTAAGGGCACTAGATGCACTTACAAGATGATACTTTTTTACACTGTCATAGACTCTAAAAATGTTTTAATAAAATTACAGAGAGCTCTAAGCAATTGTGGCAATATTTTCTTAATCTATACATGTATCATTATTTGTCTATCACCAGCGTAGCTATCAAATTTTCTAATTTTAGTGTCTACATAGCAGCGGGATGTGCCGATGTTATAAATAGATGCAAATAGTTGCTTATATATATTTTTATATTTCATACGCTAGACAGTCTACGCTTTTTCGCTGTGTCCAGTCCATAGGCCGGCACATGTGTTTTTAATTGGCTGGCCGGGCTTTTTAATGGGCGTGGGCAGGGGTATGTATAATCTATCTCCATATTTGACTTTTTGACATTTTGTTGACCGGACTCTTTCTATCAATAGGATTGCCTTAATTTTTCCCCCGACTCTAGATGCGAGCGTGGATGCATCCATCTAGATTCTTTTTAAGGTCATCCATCTAGACTTTTTTTTACCATATATATGTTTGCACGTGACGGTTCAACATGTTGATATGCCAACAATAACATGTTACGTAAAATCTTTTAAATCTCAGCCATTAATATTCTAATCAAATGGTCGAAATAATATTATCATATGTGGATGAACGTGATAGCTTATTTGTCTTCTGTCTTAAGTATATAATAGATAGCCCACGAAACGGGCCAGAATCGGCCAAAACTGCGAGTGTTGATGCCCGACACGTAAGCGCACCTTGGGGTTCAACAACTATGGAAATCAATTTGGGGCCCCAAAATGGCGAGTAATAGTTCACGAAACGGGTCAGAATCGGCCAAAACTGCGAGTGTTGATGACCGACACGTAAACGCAACCCAGGGTTCGTTACTCGTGGAAATAACCCCGGGACCCCAAAACAGTGAGTAATAGTCCACTAAACGGGCCAGAATCAGCCAAAATTGTGAGTGTTGATGACCGACACGTAAGCACACCTGGGGTTCAACAAGAATGGAAATCACTTTGGGACCCCAAAACAGTGAGTAATAGTCCACGAAATGGGCCAGAATTGATAAAAACCACAAGTGTTGATGACCGACACGTAAACGCACCCCAGGGTTCGTTAATCGTGGAAATCACTCTGGGACCCCAAAACAGTGAGTAATAGTCCATGAAGCGGGTCAGAACCGGCCAAAACAGCGAGTGTTGATGATCGACACGTAAAACCCCAGGGTTCGTTACTCATGGAAATCACTCCGGGACCCCAAAACAGTGAGTAATAGTCCATGGAACGGGCCAGAATCGGCCAAAACTGTGAGTGTTGATGACCGACACGTAAGGGCACCTTGGTGTTCAACAAGAATGGAAATAACTTTGGGACCCCAAAACGGTGAGTAATAGTCCACGAAATGGGACAGAATGGACAAAAACCGCGAGTGTTGATGACCGACACGTAAACGCACCCCAGTGTTCGTTAACCATGGAAATAACTCCGGGACCCCATAACAGTGAGTAATAATCCATGAAACGGGTCATAATCGGTAAAACTGCGATTGTTGATGACCGACACGTAAAACCCCAGGGTTCGTTACTCGTGGAAATCACTCCGGGACCCCAAAACAGTGAGTAATAGTCCACGAAACAGGCCAGAATCGGCCAAAACTGTGAGTGTTGATGACTGACACGTGAGCGCACCTTGGGGTTTAACAAGAATGGAAATTGCTTTGGGGCCCCAAAACGATGAGTAATAGTCCACGAAACGGGTCATAATCGGCCAAAACTTCGAGTGTTGATGACCGACACGTAAACGCACCCCAGGGTTCGTTAATCGTGGAAATCACTCTGGGACCCCAAAACGGTGAGTAATAGTCCACGAAACAGCCAAGAATCGGCCAAAACTGTGAGTGTTGATGACCGACACGTAAGCGCACCATGGGGTTCAACAAGAATGAAAATCACTTTGGGACCTCAAAGCGGTGAGTAATAATCCATGAAACGGGTCAGAATCGACAAAAACTGCGAGTGTTGATGACCGACACGTAAACACACCCCAGGGTTCGGTAATCGTGGAAATCACCCCGGGACCCCAAAACAGTGAGTAATAGCCCACGAAACAGGCCAGAATCGGCCAAAACTACGAGTGTTGATGACCGACACGTAAGCGCACCTTGGGATTCAACAACTATGGAAATATATTTGGGGCCCCAAAACGGTGAGTAATAGTTCACGAAACGGGTCAGAATCGGCCAAAACTGCGAGTGTTGATGACCGACACGTAAACGCAACGCAGGGTTCGTTACTCGTGGAAATAACCCCGGGACCCCAAAGTGAGTAATAGTCCACTAAACGGGCCAGAATCAGCCAAAATTGTGAGTGTTGATGACCGACACGTAAGCACACCTTGGGGTTCAACAAGAATGGAAATCACTTTGGGACCCCAAACCAGTGAGTAATAGTCCACGAAATGGGCCAGAATCGATAAAAACCACGAGTGTTGATGACCGACACGTAAACGCACCCCAGGGTTCGTTAATCGTGGAAATCACTCTAGGACCCCAAAACAGTGAGTAATAGTCCATGAAGCGGGTCAGAACCGGCCAAAACTGCGAGTGTTGATGACCGACACGAAAAACCCCAGGGTTCGTTATTCGTGGAAATCACTCCGGGACCCCAAAACAGTGAGTAATAGTCCACGAAATGGGCCAGAATCGGCCAAAACTGTGAGTGTTGATGACCGACACGTAAGCGCACCATGGGGTTCAACAAGAATGAAAATCACTTTGGGACCTCAAAGCGGTGAGTAATAATCCATGAAACGGGTCAGAATCGACAAAAACTGCGAGTGTTGATGACCGACACGTAAACACACCCCAGGGTTCGGTAATCGTGGAAATCTCCCCGGGACCCCAAAACAGTGAGTAATAGCCCACGAAACGGGCCAGAATCGACCAAAACTGCGAGTGTTGATGACCGACACGTAAGCGCACCTTGGGATTCAACAACTATGGAAATATATTTGGGGCCCCAAAACGGTGAGTAATAGTTCACGAAACGGGTCAGAATCGGCCAAAACTGCGAGTGTTGATGACCGACACGTAAGCGCAACGCAGGGTTCGTTACTCGTGGAAATAACCCCGGACCCCAAAACAGTGAGTAATAGTCCACTAAACGGGCCAGAATCAGCCAAAATTGTGAGTGTTGATGACCGACACGTAAGCACACCTTGGGGTTCAACAAGAATGGAAATCACTTTGGGACCCCAAACCAGTGAGTAATAGTCCACGAAATGGGCGAATCGATAAAACCACGAGTGTTGATGACCGACACGTAAACGCACCCAGTGGTTCGTTAATCGTGGAAATCACTCTAGGACCCCAAAACAGTGAGTAATAGTCCATGAAGCGGTCGAACCGCCAAAATCTGCGAGTGTTGATGACCGACACGTAAAACCCCAGGGTTCGTTATTCGTGGAAATCACTCCGGGACCCCAAAACAGTGAGTAATAGTCCACGAACGGGCCGAATCGCCAAAAGCTGTGAGTGTTGATGACCGACACGTAAGCGCACCATGGGGTTCAACAAGAATGAAAATCACTTTGGGACCTCAAAGCGGTGAGTAATAATCCATGAAACGGGTCAATCGACAAAAACTGCGAGTGTTGATGACCGACACGTAAACACACCCTGTGGTTCGTAATCGTGGAAATCTCCCGGACCCCAAAACGGTGAGTAATAGCCCACAAACGGGCGAGAATCGACCAAAATCTGCGAGTGTTGATGACCGACACGTAAGCGCACCTTGGGATTCAACAACTATGGAAATATATTTGGGGCCCCAAAGCGGTGAGTAATAGTTCACGAACGGGTCGAGAATCGCCAAAACTGAAAGTGTTGATGACCGACACGTAAGCGCAACGCAGGGTTCGTTACTCGTGGAAATAACCCCGGGACCCCAAAACAGTGAGTAATAGTCCACTAAACGGGCCAGAATCAGCCAAAATTGTGAGTGTTGATGACCGACACGTAAGCACACCTTGGGGTTCAACAAGAATGGAAATCACTTTGGGACCCCAAACCAGTGAGTAATAGTCCACGAAATGGGCCAGAATCGATAAAAACCACGAGTGTTGATGACCGACACGTAAACGCACCCTAGGGTTCGTTAATCGTGGAAATCACTCTAGGACCCCAAAACAGTGAGTAATAGTCCATGAAGCGGGTCAGAACCGGCCAAAACTGCGAGTGTTGATGACCGACACGTAAAACCCCAGGGTTCGTTATTCGTGGAAATCACTCCGGGACCCCAAAACAGTGAGTAATAGTCCACGAAACGGGCCAGAATCGGCCAAAACTGTGAGTGTTGATGACCGACACGTAAGCGCACCATGGGGTTCAACAAGAATGAAAATCACTTTGGGACCTCAAAGCGGTGAGTAATAATCCATGAAACGGGTCAGAATCGACAAAAACTGCGAGTGTTGATGACCGACACGTAAACACACCCCAGGGTTCGGTAATCGTGGAAATCACCCCGGGACCCCAAAACAGTGAGTAATAGCCCACGAAACGGGCCAGAATCGGCCAAAACTGCGAGTGTTGATGACCGACACGTAAGCGCACCTTGGGATTCAACAACTATGGAAATATATTTGGGGCCCCAAAACGGTGAGTAATAGTTCACGAAACGGGTCAGAATCGGCCAAAACTGCGAGTGTTGATGACCGACACGTAAACGCAACGCAGGGTTCGTTACTCGTGGAAATAACCCCGGGACCCCAAAACAGTGAGTAATAGTCCACTAAACGGGCCAGAATCAGCCAAAATTGTGAGTGTTGATGACCGACACGTAAGCACACCTTGGGGTTCAACAAGAATGGAAATCACTTTGGGACCCCAAACCAGTGAGTAATAGTCCACGAAATGGGCCAGAATCGATAAAAACCACGAGTGTTGATGACCGACACGTAAACGCACCCCAGGGTTCGTTAATCGTGGAAATCACTCTAGGACCCCAAAACAGTGAGTAATAGTCCATGAAGCGGGTCAGAACCGGCCAAAACTGCGAGTGTTGATGACCGACACGAAAAACCCCAGGGTTCGTTATTCGTGGAAATCACTCCGGGACCCCAAAACAGTGAGTAATAGTCCACGAAACGGGCCAGAATCGGCCAAAACTGTGAGTGTTGATGACCGACACGTAAGCGCACCATGGGGTTCAACAAGAATGAAAATCACTTTGGGACCTCAAAGCGGTGAGTAATAATCCATGAAACGGGTCAGAATCGACAAAAACTGCGAGTGTTGATGACCGACACGTAAACACACCCCAGGGTTCGGTAATCGTGGAAATCTCCCCGGGACCCCAAAACAGTGAGTAATAGCCCACGAAACGGGCCAGAATCGGCCAAAACTGCGAGTGTTGATGACCGACACGTAAGCGCACCTTGGGATTCAACAACTATGGAAATATATTTGGGGCCCCAAAACGGTGAGTAATAGTTCACGAAACGGGTCAGAATCGGCCAAAACTGCGAGTGTTGATGACCGACACGTAAACGCAACCCATGGTTCGTTACTCGTGGAAATAACCCCGGGACCCCAAAACAGTGAGTAATAGTCCACTAAACGGGCCAGAATCAGCCAAAATTATGAGTGTTGATGACCGACACGTAAGCACACCTTGGGGTTCAACAAGAATGGAAATCACTTTGGGACCCCAAAACAGTGAGTAATAGTCCACGAAATGGGCCAGAATCGATAAAAACCACGAGTGTTGATGACCGACACGTAAACGCACCCCAGGGTTCGTTAATCGTGGAAATCACTCTAGGACCCCAAAACAGTGAGTAATAGTCCATGAAGCGGGTCAGAACCGGCCAAAACTGCGAGTGTTGATGACCGACACGTAAAACCCCAGGGTTCGTTATTCGTGGAAATCACTCCGGGACCCCAAAACAGTGAGTAATAGTCCACGAAACGGGCCAGAATCGGCCAAAACTGTGAGTGTTGATGACCGACACGTAAGCGCACCATGGGGTTCAACAAGAATGAAAATCACTTTGGGACCTCAAAGCGGTGAGTAATAATCCATGAAACGGGTCAATCGACAAAAAATCTGCGAGTGTTGATGACCGACACGTAAACACACCCTGTGGTTCGTAATCGTGGAAATCACCCCGACCCCAAAGCGGTGAGTAATAGCTCACGAAGCGGGCCGAATCGCCAAAACTGCGAGTGTTGATGACCGACACGTAAGCGCACCTTGGGATTCAACAACTATGGAAATATATTTGGGGCCCCAAAACGGTGAGTAATAGTTCACGAAACGGGTGAGAATCGGCCAAAACTGCGAGTGTTGATGACCGACACGTAAACGCAACTCAGGGTTCGTTACTCGTGGAAATAACCCCGGGACCCCAAAACAGTGAGTAATAGTCCACTAAACGGGCCAGATCAGCCAAAATTGTGAGTGTTGATGACCGACACGTAAGCACACCTTGGGGTTCAACAAGAATGGAAATCACTTTGGGACCCCAAACCAGTGAGTAATAGTCCACGAAATGGGCCAGAATCGATAAAAACCACGAGTGTTGATGACCGACACGTAAACGCACCCCAGGGTTCGTTAATCGTGGAAATCACTCTAGGACCCCAAAACAGTGAGTAATAGTCCATGAAGCGGGTCAGAACCGGCCAAAACTGCGAGTGTTGATGACCGACACGTAAACACACCCCGGGGTTCGGTAATCGTGGAAATCACCCCGGGACCCCAAAACAGTGAGTAATAGCCCACGAAACGGGCCAGAATCGGCCAAAACTGCGAGTGTTGATGACCGACACGTAAGCGCACCTTGGGATTCAACAACTATGGAAATATATTTGGGGCCCCAAAACGGTGAGTAATAGTTCACGAAAGCGGGTCAATCGCCAAAATCTGAAAGTGTTGATGACCGACACGTAAACGCAACCCAGGGTTCGTTACTCGTGGAAATAACCCCGGGACCCCAAAACAGTGAGTAATAGTCCACTAAACGGGCCAGAATCAGCCAAAATTGTGAGTGTTGATGACCGACACGTAAGCACACCTTGGGGTTAAACAAGAATGGAAATCACTTTGGGACCCCAAAACAGTGAGTAATAGTCCACGAAATGGGCCAGAATCGATAAAAACCACGAGTGTTGATGACCGACACGTAAACGCACCCCAGGGTTCGTTAATCGTGGAAATCACTCTAGGACCCCAAAACAGTGAGTAATAGTCCATGAAGCGGGTCAGAACCGGCCAAAACTGCGAGTGTTGATGACCGACACGTAAAACCCCAGGGTTCGTTATTCGTGGAAATCACTCCGGGACCACAAAACAGTGAGTAATAGTCCACGAAACGGGCCAGAATCGGCCAAAACTGTGAGTGTTGATGACCGACACGTAAGCGCACCATGGGGTTCAACAAGAATGAAAATCACTTTGGGACCTCAAAGCGGTGAGTAATAATCCATGAAACGGGTCAGAATCGACAAAAACTGCGAGTGTTGATGACCGACACGTAAACACACCCCAGGGTTCGGTAATCGTGGAAATCACCCCGGGACCCCAAAACAGTGAGTAATAGCCCACAAGCGGGCCAGAATCGGCCAAAACTGCGAGTGTTGATGACCGACACGTAAGCGCACCTTGGGATTCAACAACTATGGAAATATATTTGGGGCCCCAAAACGGTGAGTAATAGTTCACGAAACGGGTCGAATCGCCAAA